>JAOTNS010002523.1:0-15056 GCA_028476615.1 Culter alburnus
GTGAAGCACTATTAAAGTGATTAACTTGCTATTGCATCCAGTCTTCATTTCACGTGACAGGCGCGTGAACTGGAGCGCGTCTCATAGGCTAAATGAACCGAAACTCAGAGGCTGCTTGCCTCGCAGACATGAGAAATATATCTATAGAATGTTTGAAATATCTACTTTAACGAAAATGAAGTTATTAAAAACTAAAAGAAAGAGGCTACTCTGATTATGTAGCCTAATCCGAATGAAATGTGCATTATCTCTCTAGGCGCGTCCATATGAGCAGATGATCAGCAATGAGAATCAGCAATGTCAACTTCATCTTTGCAGCCGACACTGATTCAGAAAACATTACTTTATTAATAAACAATTAAAATGTCATTTCACTATTATAACATTGTTACTAGTAGCAATTAAATTGTTGATATCAAGAACTGACATTTCAACTAGTGACAAATGAATTATTGATATCAAAAATTCGCATTTTTTCCTAGTAGCAATTGTATTTCTGATATGTGAAATTGGAATTTCAACTAGTAAGAACTCAATTCTTGATATCAACAATTGAATTTGAATGGCAGCCTATGGTGACATTTCACTAGTGAAAATACAATTACAGATATCAAGAATTCTAGTTTTTACTAGTGGAAATTCAAATGTTGATATCAAGAATACATATTTCTGCAAGTAATGACATCATTGTTGATATCAAGCATTAACATTGTTACTAGTGGAAATTCAAATGTTGATATCAACAATTGTCATTATTACTAGTAGAAATGTAATTCCAGATATCAAGAATTAACATTTTAACTAGTGAAAACTGAATTGTGATATCAAAATTTCATATCCTGGGAATGATTAAAAGTCAAAACGGCTTGCCTATTGCCTTTCCCAGGATATAAATTGCTGATATCAAGAATTCTAGTTTTTACTAGTGGAAAATAATTCTTGATATCAAAAATTAGCATTTTAACTAGTGAAAATTGAATTGTTGATATCAAAAATTAACCTTGTTACTAGTGGAAATTTAATTCTTGATATCAAAAATTGCCATTGTTACTAGTGGAAATGTAATTCCTGATATCAAGAATTAGCATTTTAACTAGTGAAAACTGAATTGTTGATATCAAGAATTCATATCCTGAGAATGAATAAAAGTCAAAACGGCTTGCCATAGGTCACTCCCCCTTGCTCTCTGCTGCGCTACAGCCCTCCCCACAGCTCCTCCCCCATCACAACGGCTGCCGTGAACGCACAGGCTAGTAAGCAAGCAGGACATAATAATACAGTATTTTGCAATACATGTAATGTAACTATATGACCTATATGCACTATTTCTATAAGTAATAAATAGCTAGTAAGATAACGGTAATGTTACAGTACGCAAATAACTGGCTTCTCCGGTTATCTCTGTATGTATATTTTAGCCAAGAATAAAACAAAATTTGTTATTAAACCACTCTGCCTCTTTTCGTTTTATTTAAAGAAACAAACAAAAACATATTAATAGCCTCAGGCAACGAGTGATTAATTATCTGCAATGTCTGCTTATATTTATAACAAAACGAAATATTAAAACCCCCTGCCTCTTTTCGTTTACATTTCAGACATATTAAATGTAATACTATTTGTGCATACTCTGATTATCTTCACTGTAATGAAATGAAATAGGCTTTAACATAAAACACAACCTTCTCTTTTTGTTAAATGTCAGTTTTAATGTTTAATAATAGCCATTATAAAAGGTATAAAAATATACAATAAGAAATAAAGCAAACAATTCAGTCAAGCGTACAAAATCAGCGCTTTAGTATGATACAAAAGTTAAATAGCCATATATAAATTTATGAAACGTCACGTTGCCCTCAGCCAAAACGGAGCCAGCGGCAAACGTCAGAAGGATTAGCCGAGGTAAGGCTGCTCTCGGCTGGGTACATGAGCGCTGAGAGTCCGGTGATCGCCTAGATCTCAAAACTCCGACAACGTCAGATCAAATTGTCAGAAAGGCGCTATCTTTATCAATTAACCACAAATTTGAGCTTTAAACCAGCACATTCTCGCCTGAAAAAATCTTAAAACTGCATATCATGACATAATAGAGCCCGATCATACGAAAATGTGTATCAATAGTACGAGCTTGTAATCTCGTAGAATATATACGCCAAAATGAGTTTTTCGCGTGCATATGATACGCACTTTATGGGGTATTATACGTACGAAACTGGATTGTTTGTCCGCCATAAGCAAAGCTGCGGCACACCACCTTGAATTTGACGTCTGTACGCGCTGGCGCTGTGCATGACAGGAGTGTGATCAGCGCGCACACGAGCTTGATTGACACTGCTAAAACACTCCTCCTGACTCTGATTGGTTGATTCTTACCGGGAGCGGTGTATTTCTGCAAATGGCAATAGGACCACTGGGAGGAGCCAGAGGAGCTTGATTTTTTCACAGATTATCTGTCTCATATTCTACTGTCAGGACATAATGACAGGTTTAACAAATATGTAAAAAATACATTTTTACAAAAGTTACATACTGCAGCTTTAAGCGGTTATCAGTTCTGTCTGCTAAAGACTACTTCTGTCATTTATGATGTTGATTTGAATTACATTCAGGATTAGTTTAAGTATTGATTCAAATTGGAAATGTGAAGTTGAAGATTGACGCTTTATCTAAATTGAACTGAGGGTCTAAATTTAAATACCATTAGATATGTGTGATCAGAATGATAAATGGAAAATGTTATAGACTTGACAGTAGGGATATAAAAAATGACAGTCACTATCAAAATGAACTGTAAATTAATGGCAGGGAAATGTGTGACGATTGACAGACTCCTGTTATTGTTTTGGGGTGTTACATGATATTGGGATGCTGTGGAAACATGGAGAATGATTGAAGTCAGATGGTCGCCAAATCATTCATTATGTGTTCGTGTCAGATTTGTTGGACGATATTTTGTTGCCCATTTGGATTTCTGTTTCTAAAAAGGTAAAAGCTGCTGCCACCCAAACAAGGGAGATTGTGTGTACCACATTATCTGAAAATAACTTTGACTGTTCTAACTCTCTACAGAGCATGAAATATTTTGCTTCAGAGGCAGAGAGAGCTGTCTGGAGGAAAAAAATGGTCCTTTAAATGCTCGCACTCCCTGCCCCCAAGCTCGCAACTCTATAATTCATTGCATAAACAAAGTTCACACAGCTAATATAATCCTCAAAATGGATCTTTACAAAGTGTTCATCATGCAGCATGTCAGATCATGTAACTTGTAAGTATGGTATTTATTTTGCGGATGTATACATTTGATTCTGAATGAGTTTAATCGTATGCTGCGGCTAACGTGGCTAAAGCTAACATTACACACTGTTAGAGAGTTATAAAGAAGGAAGTTGTGTTTATGAATTATACAGACTGCAAGTGTTTAAAAAATGGAAATAATGACACGGTTCTGATCTCCCTGAATACAGTAAGAAACAATGGTAACTTTAACCACATTTAACAGTACATTAGCAACATGTTAACAAAACATTTAGAAAGACAATTTACAAATATCACTAAAAATATCATAATATCATGGATCATGTCAGTTTTATTGCTCCATCTGCCATTTTTCGCTATTGTCCTTGGTTACTTACCTGCATAAAGTTTGATGATTCAGCTGTGCAGCTCCAGATGTTAAAGGGTTATTTCACCCAAAAATAAAATTTCTGTCATTAATTACTTATCCTCATGTCGTTCCACACCCATAAGACCTTCGTTCCTCTTTGGGACGCAAATTGAGATATTGTAGTTGAAATCCGATGGCTCCGTGAGGCCTGCATAGCCAGCAATGACATTTCCTCTCTCAAGATCCATAAAGGTACTAAAAACATATTTAAATCAGTTCATGTGAGTACAGTGGTTCAATATTATATTATAAAGTGACAAGAATATTTTTGGTGTGCCAAAAAAAAAATAAAAATATGGCTTATATAGTGATGACTGATTTCAAAACACTGCTTCAGGAAGCATCGGAGCATAATGAATCAGCATGTCGAATCAGCTGTTCGAAGTGTTCAGCTGACCAACAGTCACGTGATTTCAGCAGTTTGGCGGTTTGAAACGCGATCTGAATCATGATTCGATACACTGATTCATAATGCTCCAAAGCTTCCTATATAATGAATTTATGATATATTCTGATTGTAAAATATGTGGAAGAATGTGTTTGTCGCGCAATGAGTTTGCACGGCAATTCAGAGCTGCCAGAATTACAAAAAATCTTCCCCGAAATACATAAAAGTAGCCTATGTTGCTGGTGAACTGGAAGAAGAATAGAGTAAACTTTATTGTTTCATAAACATTGTGTATCTGATATGCATAAAACACTTCATCAAATTATATAATTAAAAGGGTTATTGTTGCAGCTTCTGTAGACATCAGTGTATGGAATTTGATTTTAACAAAACTATAATTGTCTTTTTTATGCAGCAGCCTGAATGTCTGAATGTCTTTAAATGTCTGAAACCTAAAATAAAACTGATGAGGTTAAAAACACAGAATAGTTGTGACACATGACAAGCGTCTCTCTGGATCAGCGCTAAAGCACATTTGAATTTAGCAGTGAATCTTTGCATTTTATTCTTTGCCATAATCCTAATCAAACACTGGGTGTATTACAGCTTCAGAATTATATTCGTATTGACTGTCAACAGTGATAATAAGATATAGGTAAGAGCAGTCCAGACCAACCTTATGAAAGTATGACTTACAGAAAGTACTTAACTAAGAACTTTTCTGGAAACACATATTAATGTTAAGGTACAGCTTAAGGTATAATTTAAGTACGACATAGAGTTAAGAAGGTTTCAGGAAATCAAGCCCTGGTCTTCATTGTATACAATGCAGAGAGAAACGTAACATCAGTCAGTGACAAGCCGGTTACACTGACACTGTCACTCCTCGTGTTTGCTGGATTTCAGGAGAGCCAGGGGAAAACGTACTCGGTTACTAACGTAACCTTGGTTCCCTGAGATACGGAACAAGTACTGCGTATAGGGAAAGGTCTCCTTTTTCCCATTACTGAAGCCTTTTTCAATAACGCGGTGTAACTGCATTGTCATTGGTTCACTCAGATCCAAGAGGAAGCCATTCCTCTTGTGTAGTGGGCTCTAACTCCTATGGGGCAGCTTAGGCCCATAGAGGAGTAACAAAGAGCAACAGCGTCGACTGTCCAATGCGAAAGACGTTGCTTTGAGACCGAAGACCCTTTGGTGCGGCCGCCAAAGCAGATAAGCTGATCGGATTGCTGGAAAGGCTGTTATCACTCAATGTAGGTCCTTAATGCCCTGATGGGGCAGAGCAATTCCAGCTCTCACTCATCCGATGAGGGAGGAAGCGCTGAGAGGGAAATGACCTGTGCTCTGAGTCGAGAGCACCTTAGGGACGTAGCCATGCCTAGGTTTCAAAATGACCTTGGAGTCGTTGGGCCCGAACTCAAGGCATGCAGGGCTCACGGAGAGGGCCTGCAAGTCACCAACATGCTTAACCGATGTTAGTGCAAGTAGCAGAGCAGTTTTGGGCGTCAGGGGCCTAAGGTCAGCTGAACACAGTGGCTCAAAGGGTGGCCCTTTGAGAGCTCTGAGGACCAAAGAGAGGTCCCAGGTGGGAACAGTGAGAGGACGAGGTGGATTCAATCACCTAGAACAGGGGTACTCAAGTTCAGAGGCCAAGAGGGCCGCATTTTAACCAAATGAAATGCGAAGGGCCGCAAATTATAACTTGGATCGTAAGACTTTTTTTTAGACCTACTTAAGACAATATTTGTAGTTTTACTGTTTATTTACTAAAAGTGCAGTTTATTATCTAGCTAAGTCTTAATAGTATGGTGTCCTTCTTAAAGTGAACACTGAACATGATAAATGGCATTTAAAAAAATGACTAATAGCTTGTCTTGCTGTATTCTTAATGTACAAATGCATAAAGAAAACAAGAACTGATGAAAAGAAATCCTTATTCATTTGAAATGTCTGCATTGTTTTCACAAGAAATTTAAGGTCTGGCTGTTGTTCACTGGCTGATGAGAGTTTGTCTGTAAGACGAAAACATTGCACTTTTTTTTATAGTCTTTTTATACTTCATTGCACCTTTTTAACACTTTTTATAGCACCTATTTATACTCAGAGAATAAATGTTTTATTATTTGTATTATTATTATTACCTACCTTTTAATTTGGTCAGAATCCAAAAATCTTTTTTTTTTTTTTTTTTTTTTTTTATGTTCAATCACAATCTCATGAATTATCTAACTATAACCAACGTTGTAAACATGATAATAAGATATTCTGCGTGAGCTCAATGATGTGATGACAGATCTGTAATGGGAGCGCTCTCTGATTGCTTTCTGTTTATAACACATTGACTTTAAGAATAAAATGTTTGTTTTTCGGCAACTTACACACTGCAAAGTTTGAGGAATGTCAACTGCATTTATCATGGAAAAATAAGGTTACTTTGTTTTTTACTTGCGCGCACAGTCTCGAGCCTTTGATGGCGTTCACGAACACAAGTGCTCGACACATGCGCACTAGAGAGATTCATGCTTGTCTAGTCTTTTACGTTCAAATAGTTACAATAAAATGTCTTTGTACTTGTTTAAATTAGAGTTGCTGGTATCTCTTAATCCCCTCAAACGAGCGCTCTTCAACACGGTCGGCTATTGTGTTTTTTGTTACTCTTGTTCTGTCTTCTCCGTTTCTTTTCAGACTGAAACAACAGCCCGTTTCAGTGCTGACACCTTGTGGACAAACTAAATTAGTGCAAAAACTATTCAATGCGCGGGTGCGAAGTGACTTCAATTTATATTCTTCTATGCGGTTAGAAAAACTGTGCTGCGCGCGTACACTATACGCGTTCACTGCTGATGATTACAGTGTCACGCGCACTGTACGCCAACCCTAGTATACGTGTAAAAAGACGAAGTAATATTCACGCTAATTTTGAACGCAAATTATAATAAAAATACATTTATATGTAGCATGATGCGGGCCACACATTTAATGCTGACGGGCCGGATTCGGCCCGCGGGCCGCCTGTTGAGTACCCCTGACCTAGAACCTCTCAAGAAATGCACCACAAGGTTGTGCCGTCCCACTGACTGGCCAGCGATAGGAGTGTGAAACGCTGCAATGGCCGCTACGTAAACTTTGAGCGTTGAAGGGGTGCAACCCGATTCCAAACGCTCCTGGAGGAAAGACAGTATCGGAGATACGTCACACTCCACTGGGTCTATGTTGCGTGCAGAGCACCAGCCAACAAAGACTGACCATTTCTGGGTGTAGAGGCGTCTCGTGGACGGGGCTCTCGCCTGAGAGATGGTATTTAGCACGTCCCTGGGGAGGCTAGCAGGCTCCCATCGAGGTACCAGAGGTGCAGAGCCCAACGTTCTAGCTGAGGATGCCAGATCGTCCTGTTCGCCAGAGAGAGGAGGGCCCGTCTCAGGGAGATCGGCCACGGAGCTTTCGCGGAAAGCCTGAACAGCTCTGAGGACCAAACTTGGCTCCTCCAGAGCGGGGCCACCAGGAGGACTCTGTGCTTGTCTTCCCTGATTCGTCTGATGGCCTGCGGGATCAGAGCGATCAGGGGAAAGGTGTAAAGGAGGGTGCTGGGCCAGACGTGAGCCAGCGCATCGTCCTCCTTTGAGAAATAAATTGGGCAGTGAGAGTTGTCTTCTGAGGCGAAGAGGTCTACCTTTGCCTTCCCGAAAAGCTCCCAGATCGTGAGAACCATCTGGGGGTGGAGCATCCACTCGTCTGAGGGGACATTGCTCTGGGATAGCACATCTGCTCCCAAGTTCGTTCTCCTGGGTATGTGAGTCACGACTGAAACCTTGGTAATGCCCTTTCTAGAAGACGCTTCACCAGAGCGCATAAGCGGCTGGACAAAAGACCGCCTTGGTGATTTATGTATGACACCACTGTCATGCTTTCCGACCAGACTAAGACGTGGCGTCCTGTCAGGTGAGCCTGAAACGCGTGAAGGGCTCGAATCACTGCCAACATTTTGAGGCAATTGATGTGCAGATGGCTTTCTTTGTGAGATCACGAGCCAAAGGCCGGTCTGCCCTCACAAAGAGCGCCCCAACCTGTGTTGGATGCATCTGTTGAGGGGTACTCCTTGACTGAACCATACAGGGATCATCCAGGGTTTCAGAGCTGTTAAACAGGCCTGATTGACCTTGAGACGCAGGCGGCCGCGCCGCCAGGCATGAGGAGGGACCCGGAACTTCAACCAGTATTGCAGAGGCCGCATCTGAAGAAGGCCGAGCTGCAGAACCGGGAAGGCGGAAGCCATCAGCACTAGCATCCTCTGGAAGAACTTCAGAGCGAAATAGGCTCTGTTCCTGACTGATGCCATGAGCTGATGAATGGCCAGGGCACGCTCTGGCGAGACTTCAGCCGTCACACGGGCTGAGTCGAAGACTGCACCCAGGAACGTTATACGCTGGCTGGGGCAGTGAGCTCTTGGCAAAGTTGACCCTGAGACCCAGGCACTCCATGTGGCTGAGTAGCACGGATCTGTGATGCACCAGCTAGAATGAGCCAGTCATCGAGATAATTGAGAACTGGGATTCCCATCTGTCTCAGTGGGGAAAGCACCGCGTTCATGCACTTGGTAAAAATGGGAGGAGCTAGGGACAGCCCGAAGGGAAGGACCGTATATTGGTAAGCCACACCCTCGAATGCAAATCTCAAGAATCACCTGTGATGGGGGGCTATCTGGATGTGAAAGTATGCATCTTTCAGGTCCAGTGAGCAGAACCAGTCCCCGGGGCAAACCTGCACGAGGATCTGCTTCAGCATTAGCATCTTGAACTTCCATCTCATGAGGGAGAGGTTCAAAAGCCTGAGATCTAAGATGGGCATGAAACCGCCATCTTTCTTGGGGAATAGAAAATCATGGCTGTAGAACCCTGAATTGCTCTCTGAGGGGGAAACTATTTCTATAGCTCCTTTCCTCAGAAGAGACGTGACTTCCGCTCGGAGGACATGAGCGTCGTCCGTTTTGACTTAAGTCTGAAGCACCCCGCTGAAGCGCGGGGGCCTTCGGGCAAACTGAAGCAAGTAGCCCTGACTTACAGTCCCCAGGACCCAGCTTGACACTCCGGGGATGGCCTGCCAGGCCTCGGCCCGCGTGACAAGGGGTTGAATGGCATAGAGAGTGGAAGAGGAAATTGCTCTTTCTTAGAGAAGGTAAAATGTTTGTGTTCGCCATGAGAATGGTGTTTGGCATGGACGCAACACTTTTGGGCCCAGATAGCACAACGCTGAATGAATCTCTTTTTGGGGAAGAGCTTTTGGGGTGGTCCGGCCTTGGCAAGACTTTTGCCCCATCCTTTTCTTTCCTGATAGCTCAGGAAGGCTTAGGAGGCGTCGGGTCCAGCGAAATCTTCGGCCGGAGTCCCTGACGTTGTCTCAGGAAGGAGGAGCGCTTTGCGGGGCGTGAACGCTGACAGCACGTAGAGCCGGAGCGCTTAGGCAGGAAGTGTCGCATGGCCTGGGACAACTTCTGTACTGCTGTGAAGCGTCCAAAAAGACCGTCTTGTCCATCTCCTTAATCTCGGTCAGGTTGAGCCACAAGTGGCGCTCAAGCATGACCAGGCTGGCCATGGATCATCCAGTGGCCTGGGCTGTGGCCTTTGTGGCACGCAGGGCTAAGTCAGTGGCGCTGCGGAGGTCATGGTAGGCAGGTGCTTCGATACCGGACTCGTCCAGAGAGCAGAGGAACTTCGCCTGAAACATCTGGAGAATCGCCATGGTGTGCTGCGCTGAGGCAGCCTGGCCTGCAGACGTGTAAGCTCTGCCAGCCAGGGCAGAGGTGGTCCTGCAGGGCTTGGATGGATGGGCCCTCTTTGTCGTCCAGCCCACAGCCGCGGGGGGACAGAAGTGAGCCACCACTGCTTCGTCCAGGGGCGGGAGGTGCTCGTAACCCTTCTTTTTGGAGCCATCCACAGTAGGGGTCGACCGATTATCGGCGTGGCCGATTATCGGCGCCGATATTAAGCATTTTTATTGTTATCGGCATCGGCCATTTTCAAAACCGATTTGCCAATAAAACCATTTTATTTTGAAATGCGCGATCTGGCACTGATCCAGCCACCTCAGTCAGAGCGCACCGCTCTGTGGCCTAGACTAAGCCCCGCCCATCGTCCGTCTGATTTGTTGGGAGTCACGAGCCTGGCCAATCAATACGGCTGGCGCGGCTGGAAAATGTTCCGCTCTCACACCGAAAGCACAGGAGCTGCTTCAGTGATCATCATCACACATAAATAAGTTATCTCTCGAAGGTAAGAATGCAGTAAACGTTCCTGATGTTGCAATAAATCACTACACTGAAGTTGCAAAACACCCCGTTCAGTTATTATACTGTGAATACCCGGTCAATGTCCGTCATTGCAGTGATATGCTTTAACGGATCATCACATCAGTGCTGAGATAGTGAAACTAAAACCTACTTCTCTCACCATTCGGCCAACTTAACGTTATATTGTGAATAGATTATCAACACGAATGAATTCACTCACGTCTGCTGCGTTTTTTTTTTGTGTTCACATAGCTTCACTGAACAGCGTCCGTTCCGTTAGGGCTCTTAGTCAAAAAAATTGCGCATATTTGGAGAAATATTGCTTTATTCTAACATGATTGCAAAATAATTATCATACAGATTCAGAATACCATATGCAATTTAAGAGCTGAAAGGGCATCAAGCGTGAGCTCTGAGCCCTGACGCGACACGAGCTCCCTATTCCTGATTAGTTATCTCCGCGGCCGCGCTCTCTCATTTGACTAATAACCCTATGCTAATACTAAATTTTCATAATCTCACATTGCACGTTTCTGGATGACGCTGTCCTGTATACTACTAATTGTTACCCTTTTAATTTACTTTATAAACTTCAGAGATTACATTTATTTTCCATTATTGTTCATTTGTTGTTTAAATTTGCTTTAAGTTTTACTTTGTTTATAGAATGCTGCTGATGGATGCAAGTTTTACTTTGTTTATAGAATGCTGCTGATGGATGCAAGTTTTACTTAGTTTACAGAATGCTGCTGATGGATGCTCCCAGCACTTTTTATGTTTGTTGTTATTATTAATATTAATGTTGTTATTATGAACAGTTCTCAGAATGAAAGATGTGTTAAATAATTTAAAGAGAGTCTTTGTCAGAGGGCCCTGAAAAATGCATATCGGTCGATCCCTAATCCACAGAGGTGAGGGCTGAATAATGTGTAGTACGTAGGCAGGCAGAATACAGGGCGCGCCACGACTTTGTCAGCTCGTCATTAACCTCTGGAAAAAACAGGGCGGAGCATTGGCAAGGGGCCTGGCGATGACCCAGCAGGAACCACTCATCAAGGCTGCTCCGCAATGGCTCTTCAGCCGGGGCCCATTCGAGGTACAAAACCTCCACTGCCTTCGAGAGGATGCGGAAGAGAGCTTGGCATCCATACCCGGCTTGCAGTCAATGGGCTCCAGCGAGGGAAGGTGGGCGGGGACCTCCGAATCACCGGCCCATCCTTCAGTTTCAGAGCCCACGAGAGACATGGAGTCATCAAACGGCTCATCCCCGAACCGTTGAAGGAGACAAGGTCGCTCGTTTCTGCCGAAGGTTGCAGCTCAGGATGGGAGAACAGGATGGGGGACTGCTCTCTCGAGGGAGAGGGTGAAGCACACAGGGGCTGAGCCGGTGTGAAGTCATCCAACTCTAGGTGCTGGGCTGCTCTGCCCCGCTGTCTCTTCCTAGCCGACTCGCGGGAGAAAGAAGGCGGGAGGGCGCGAGCGGTGGGACCGCCTTCACTGAAGAAGGTGATCCGCGAGAGCAGAGAGGCGAGACTGCGAGAACATGAGGTCCCGGTGAGTGCAGCCTCTGCGTGGGGTCTACCCAGGCAGGCAACAGCGTTTGAGGAGCTCTTTAAGAGCGGTAAGAACTGCTAAGAAAAGCTCTTTTAAAGTGGCAATAAACCGTGGGAAATTGCTCTTTTAAGCGTGCCGGATGGCAGCTGGAGACGGCCTGGCAGGCGGCCGGAAGCGGGCAGCTCAAGACGGCGCTCGAGAGCCTCTTCGACGGTGGCGAGAGCTTCTTTCCAGGCGAGCTTCTTCCAGGCGGCGAAGGCTTCAGCCAGAGATCAACGAGGAGCGATGTGAAGTCGTCGCTAAAGGAAAGAACTGAAATCCTAGGGCGAAACGCCTGCTTATATAGCCCTAAACCCCACCCATTTAGGCGGGAATATTTGCGTGCTTTGTTGTGATAGGCCGCGCAGCTATGCCGCGCCATCATTGGTTCAACCACTTGTCTATGAGTGAACCAATGAAGATGCAGTTACACTGCGTTATTGAAAAAGGCTTCAGTAATGGAGAAAAAGGAGACCTTTCCCCATACGCAGTACGAGTGAAGTATCGAAAGGGAACACCTGTAGGGTCACTGCAATAATGAATGAGCATAAACTCTTTGAATGTAGTGAGAAACAAATTAAATAGCTGTGTTGCTGTTTCCTCTGTGTGTGTGTGTGTGTCAAAATCAGAGCTTGGCAAGAGTAAATCAACTAAAATACTACAATCATACACATGTTCTAGTATTTGATATGTATATTTAAATTATTTATACCTTGTATGATATAATACATGAATTAATGGAATAAGCACAGCAGAATCTCAAACAGCCACATTTCGTCACTCTCAGAATCCAAACTACAGTGAATGCCCAAAGTTCAGTGTTTTGTAAGATTAAAGCTGCCAAAGAAAACACAACTTTAATCTGTCAACATTGCATACATTTGTAAAACATAAGCCAGCACAACAATATTTTTTGAGAAACAGTCATATGCTGTAGGCTATTTTGTCTGTCATTGGCTAAATTGTTAATCATGTGAGCATTATTAAAGATTATGGTATAAAAGTATCCGATTTGTAACATTCTGAACATACAGATACAGCACACTCATCTCCAACACGCTTTAGCTAAAGCACTAAGAATGAAGTTCAGAGTAGTAGTTCTTCTGCTTCTGTACAAATGTCTTGTATTCGCTCCGAACGTCATATTCGCGACAGAACCTGCCGTTTTAGGATTGACTTGTCCTTTGAAAATATGCACAGATGTGCTGAAGGAACTTGGAGCCACAGAGAAGCAACAAGATCTGGAAATCAGACATGCTAAGAGTGAAGCTCAGATTGAGGAAATCAAAAAGGAAAAACAAGCTCAGGTTGAGGAAATCAAACAAGATCTTGAAATCAGACTTGCTAAGAGTGAAGCTCAGATTGAGGAAATCAAAAAGGAAAAACAAGATCTGGAAATCAGACTTGCCAAAAGTGAAGCTCAGATTGAGGCAATCAAAAGGGAAAAACAAGGTGAGACAACACTCAAAAAAGTGTTTGAAAGCAGATTTTTTTGTTTTGTTTTGTTTTTTCAAAAATGAAAAAACAAGAAATTCAACTAGATTTTCATTTTTCGTTTAAGGAACGACTCTGTGCATGAATTTGGAAACTTATGTGTGTTTATCTCAGAAATATTATCCTTATACAGTTTATTCTCAGATATAAATTATAAACATAATATAAACAGCTTTGGCTCACTGCCTGTTTTATTGTTGCTGACCACCTATCAGAATCTGTGTGGCAATGCTGCTCGACTCGCTGGACAGCACAGAGATATAGTGAAGCCCAGACTTGTGTCCTTTTAAATCATCATACTCAGATGTCATAACTTTTTTAGGCAATACTCTGAGATTTGGACAATGGGAAAGTTGAAATATGACAGATATGAAAAGAAATAACATGTGTATCATAGTTAATGTTCCACGCACATCTGTTATAGTTCTATATGATTTTTATTCATACAACAGTTGGATATAATAATGCCATTATCTCAAAGAATGGTTGTTTCAGTATATGACTTTAGTGAAATATGAATTTGAGGCTAATGATTTTAAGGTGAACTTGTTTGAATTGAATAGAACCCTGAATAAGACTTGTACAGTAAACCAGAGATGAAGGGATTTCACATTTAATGCCATCTACCAGTGTCAGAAATTAACTTTCTCTTATAAAACAAATGATTTTCAGCTGTATTTTTCTTTACATTTATATTGAATTTTTTCCTATCTTATTACCACACACATATGATAAATCTATACAAAAAAAAAATATTTGATGCTTTTTCTTTTCTTAGAATGGTTAAACTGAAGTTCTGTAAAAAAAAAAAAAAAAAAAAAAAAAAAAAGGAAAAAAATGGAAAAAAATATTATTTTAAGGTACTTTATGATATGTTGCCATATGGCAACAATGTACAATAGGGAAATAACTTAGAACATGTAGTTAATATTTTTTCCTCAGAAATGTTGTTTGTATTGAACGATTGGTGCTATTATAAGCTTTAGCAGTAATTATAAACACCTTATTCATATTTTCCAACATCTTGGGCTTTTATTTATTACATTCTTTTTTGCTGAATAATGCTTTATATTCTTTCATTTCATTATGTTTTTCATGAATATTATATATATTGCATATGTAGACAGTTAAAAACAAATATATACTGTTCATCATGTACATAAAACCAAAACATTGCAGTTCATGAAAATTTAACATTATGCAATCTTATGAGAGGAAGGTTATGAACATGAACCCCCCAATCCTTGAAACTTCACCTTTTTCTGTACGAAACTCCAAAAAAAAAATTTTTTTTTTTTTTCAGAGGTGAGACCCATGTACACATCACATTTGTGCACTTCACCCTAACAATACCTTAAAACCACTTGCCCTGTTTTTTGAGACACCATGGTAGGCCAGTGGTTGGTCTGGTCCGTAGTACTGGCTGTGGGCATGGGCAGGCAGGCTCTGATGTTGATTTAATCCATAATACAAATGCCATGGCAGTCTTAACATACGACTAATCAACATTATATCACTAGCATTAATGTTTTTATGTTACAGCTTAACAGACTGCAGCTGGCCTTTGCTAGCTAGCTAACCTATTATAATAATGCCATTCCATTAATTGCGCGTGGCCAATTTGCAACACA
>JAOTNS010002524.1:0-51385 GCA_028476615.1 Culter alburnus
CAAGGTGGCGCTGCGAGCCTGCTCCCCGCGCCCCGTTTCTAAGGCTTGTCCATATCTAAGTATGAAATACGGAATGTGGTCGAGGGGTATTATAAAGGTTTAAATCTGCCATGGTTGGAACATTATTGTGGTGAGTTGAAAGCACATCGGATAAAATAAGAGGTGAGCTCAAAGATTTGAAAGTGACACACTTCGCTGCCAGTGGGGAAGTATTCAAACTGGACCACAATAGTCACATCCCTGTGATAGGGACTATTACACCCAACACCCGTGACGTTTCATAAAGATCAATCAAGATGCAGAAGTTATAACACATCCTGTTTCCCTTTTCTCGCCATAAATTTGTTTGCCTCGCCACGGCAAAACCGTTCGAGATATCAAAAATCCGCTGCAATTTTTAGTCATCAATGTCTGGACTTCATGTCTGACCGAGTGGGGTGATAGGATTAATCGTCTAGGAGGAGTATACAAATTCCAGGCCATGCGTTTTTCAAAAACCCAAATAGCTGACTTGCCGGTGATGGGGACGTATAACCTAGGGAGTAGAAGTGTTCGGCCACAATAAAGTTCTATATGTTGGACCGAGTTTTGTTTTATACTTGTATGTGCAAGCTGTGTGTGATCTATACGACCACGTTTTGACTCATTCAAGGGGGCGCTGTCGAGGCCCCTCTGCACGCCCGGGGTTACCAGCTTTCTCCGGCTGTAAAGGCCGCGGGTTCTGAACACGTGTGAAAAATAAGAGTTTTTTGAGTATGTTAAGGGCCCCAAAAAACCAAAAACGTTGGGAAAAAAAAAAAAATAATAAATATAGCTGCGAGCAGCGATGCGGGCAAAGGGCAAAGGGTGGCATCGCCACCCCGGTTGTTCAGGTCAGCTCGTGCACGGTGGGACAATGTGCATTTAAAACAATAAACATAAAAAGGACTATGTTCAATTTCAAACCACATTTACTGCAGCGGGCTGATGCTACTATGAGGACAACCACAAAAGCCCCATGCATGAGATCGTTTTAAATTGAGATGACGTCATGTCAGTGTTATAAGTCTATTTCAAATAGTGCAGATATCACATAATTGAAATGTCTGGGTTTTTATTCATTGCGAGTTCAGGCTGCATGATTTGAGCCGATTTGCTCGCCAGACAGGGTTTTGTGAAATCGCCAGACAAATGCCCGAAATACCGGCAAATCAGTGCTTCTGTTATGCGGTTCTTGTCACAGTCTCTCAACCATTTCCTCTCACATAGTCTTCTTTTATTTTTCTTGTTTTCGCTGCATATCAGGCACACAGGCAGGCCATTCGTATTGCAAGTTCTTGCGGGTTACCGTTTTAATTAATAAACCCAGTCTCACTTGAGAAACTCGGTCTTGTGTTGTTTCCTTGTAAATCTCCCGTGTGTTGGGTGTGATGAACATAGTTTGAGTGCCAGGGGACAGATGTGTCGGCGAATTCTCTATTCTAAATTAATGCAGTGTGAAAACCTTCTGTCGCCGATCCATCAGGCATTTTGAAACAACAAACAGCGACTGAATCGAAAGCGAAAGTAATGCAGTGTGAAAAGGCCAGTGACAGACTATGTGTGAAAATCTGCAGTAGAAGTCGGCTTAGACAACCCTATTAAAATTCTAGCCAAATTATATACTGTGATTTGTGCAAACTCAACAATGCTTCTGAAATAAATAATCAGCCATATGTGATGTCGTGATTGCTGATGTTGTATAAAAAATCCCATCACCTTCTATGCATGTTTTTGACCTCCATGAGCTGGTGTTGTGCACCCAACTTATCACCAAAAGCAGGCAGTCATTAAGTTAATATGTGTGTATAAGATAAAAAAAATGGAAAAATAATAAATAATAAATAGAGCCAAAAATCACAGAACCGCAAAGACCTTTAATGTCAGTCTCAGGTATTAATAAGGTTCATATCGTGATTTTCTGCCACTTATGCAAGTTTATTTTAAACAGCCACTTTCATAATCATGGTGAAATTTTACTGAAAAGGTTTTTTTAATTAAATTTGATTATATCAGTAAATAAATAATTAAAAAATTTCATGTAATGTTTAAAAATAAAAAATCAATATTTAGAAAAAAATAGACTGTAAAGCACACAATGCATACACAGAAGAGAGAAAAAGATTATATAGAAAGTGTGACACAGACATGACCCACACCAAGGACACCCCCCCCCCCCACCACCCACCCACCAACACACACCCAACACACACACCACACCACACACAACAAAACACACACACCCGAATGATGATGAGGTAATATGGGGGAGGACACGAGAAGAGAGAGGAGGTGAGAGAGACTGAGACAGGAACTGAGAAGATCATTTAAACAAACAAACAAAACAAAAAAAATCTAATTATGACAAAGTAGTCTTTGATAATTTTTAAAATATACTGCACAAACAGGATAATTAAACAAATTATTGTTCTATATATATCAAAATGATTATATATGTTTGACTTATCAAACCATTGTTTTAAAAATAGTATATGCTGCCCTCAGTTGTTCCTCGATGTATGACATTAATTAATTTGATGAAAAATGGATTAATCTGCTATTTTTAATACACATGCTTTTTGAAATTGGAAGAAAAAAAATGAATAAAATGTGTTATTCAAACATCTATATATCTAATATATAAATTAACTGGTATGGTTTTAGTAATAGAGAATAGAGTCATTCCGTTTACCTTGTGCCAATTACTTCAATCTATACAATGGCAAGACGGTTTTGAGATATCCATTCGTTTCAATTTAACATCTTCAATGTCTCTTAGAACATGTAAAAAAAAATGTTTGGTTGAAGGAATAAACTCCTAGAAGTAGTGTTAAATTCAGAGCCTGTTAGTCAAAAAACATCCACATTCAAACAAATAGCGACGTCCTGTGGGCGGAGATAATGACTGTAATTAGAAAATGACGGCTTAATGAGAACAATTAAGTGGACCTAAGTTTGGGACTGTAGGTTAACTAACCCCCCATTTTGTCAAAGGTGGCGCTATAGAGCCCTCTCCCGCCCGTTTCTACGGTTTGCCCAGTCTTGCTGGTCGATATCTCTGATGTGTGCCATTGCGTTCATTGCAATTTGAAGCATGTTAAGAGTCTCAAAAGCTCCCAACTAATATTAAAGTTTATGCGTTGCCATTGGCAACAGTGTTTGTGGATCATAGTCTTTTCAAAGGGTCTACTTCACCATGTCTTGAATTATTCTGGTGACGTTTGAAGAAATCGGATCAAAATAGATGGTTGATCTCAAAGCATTTTGAAGTGACACACTTATTGCTAATCAGTTGCGTGGCCCGTATAACTTGGACTCACAATATCCATCCTGTGATCGGACTCTACAACCAACACACTCGTGAGTTTCAATAAAGATCAATCAATGTATGCAGAAGTTATAAACCAATTAAGGTTTCCCTTTCTCGCCATCAATTGTTGCCTCGCCCGGCCAAACGGTCGAGATATCAAAAAAATCCGTGGCAATTTTACATCATCAATGTCTTAATCATGCTGAGAAGTTGGTGGTGATCGGATGGTATGGCATAGGAGGAGTATATCAAATTCCAGAGGCAGTGCGTTTCAAACAACCATAATTAGTGACTTATGTTGATGGGTGAGTATAACTTTGAGTACGAAAAGTTGTTAGGCCGATGAGGGCATATGGTACCGAGTTTTAGACTATAGGGCAAGCGTGTGGATATTGGACCAAAGTTTTTAGGGCGCAATTCAAGGGGGCGCTGCGAGCCACCTGCCACGCACGGGTACCAGTTCGGTCCGGCTGTCATGGCCGGGGTTCTGACGTGTCGTGAAAAATTCAAGAGTTGTTGAGAATGGTTAAGGCCCCAAAAAAACCCCCACAACCTAAAAAAAAACAAAAAAAAAAAATAAATAATAATAATAATCCTAAAGGAAAACAATAGGGCCTCAGCCCCTTAGGGGCTTGGCCCTAATAACATAAAGAAAACAAAAGGGCCTTAGCCCCTTACAGGGTTGGCCCTATAATCCTAAAGAAAACATAGGGCCTTCAGCACCTGGGCTTTGGCCCTAATATAATCCTAAGAAAACAAAAGGGCCTTAAGCCCCTACAGGCTTTGGCCCTAATATCGGAGAAAACAATAGGCCTGCAGCCCCTTGGGCTTTGGCCCTAATAATAATAATCCTAAAGAAAAAAAAAAGGGCTTCAGCCCCTTACAGGCTTTGCGCCCTAAATATAGCTGCGACGCAGCGATGACGGGCCAAAAGCCCGGGGGGCACGCCACCCCGGGCTTCAGGATCAACTGTGCAGGTGGACAGGTGGGCATAAATCGAGGTTTTAAAAACAAAAAAGGACTATGTCAATTTCACACCACATTTATGCAGTGGTACTGCTACTTATGATGACAAACCACAAAAGCCACACCATGAGATCAGTTAATTGAATGACTTTCATGTCACAGAATGTTATAAGTCAATTTCAAATTGAATGCAGAAGAGCATCTAATTTGAAATGTCGGGTTTTTTCTCAGGACAACCCCTATAAAAATATCGAACAATTAATATTATTTGTGCAAACTCCACAGTGCTCTGAAAAATCTAAATCTAGCCTTAATGCGAAGTCTGGGGTGCTGAGGTTGTAAATCCCTCACAGTCTCTTCATGTGAGGGATTATACAAACTCCCTGAAGCTGTGGTTTGTTCACCAATAGGATGCACCAAAAAGCATGCTTTATTAATTTTAATTGTGTGGTATAAGACAAAAAATAAAATGAAAAAAATAATAATAAAGCCAATCACAGAACCTGTAAGACTATTTTAAGTCAGTTCAGGTAATAACAAGGTACATGTCTGATTTTTCTGCTCACTTATTAAGTTGATTTAAACAGCCACTTTTATATCTTGTGAACAAGACTTAAAATTTTTAGATTAAATATTTGAATATATAATAATTATTTTAAAAATATTTAATTGTAAAATAAATTGAAACATCTGAACATGAAACACTCGACACATTTAGAAAAACTAGTCCTGTAAAATAGTGATAATAAGTCCTAGTTCAAATCAATGAGTGTGAGGGTGTCATTTTACAGTAGTTTTTAAATTTGCATTAACCAATTATCCAAACGAATAATGAATACTATGTTGTCAGTGGCCTACAAATAAACGCCCTGGGTAGGCTTCTGGTGTGTTGATTAGGTTGACAATAAACCTGAAAGCACAGTGAGTCTGCAATAAACGGGTTAAAAGGTTAAAGCCCACTGTACACCACTGGTAACAATTTAAAGGTTGCTAGAATCAAAATTGAATTTACCTTGGCCTTAGTGAATACAAGAGTTCAGTACATGGAAAAGACATCATGGAGTTTCAAACGACATTGCTTTCTCTTGCTTATGTAAAATCTAATTTGTTAACCGACTTCAGAAAAACATGCGGATTCACAGAACACAGACGTACGTAACAGTCGGGATCATAATATATGCCCCCCAAATATTGCATATAGGCCGCCATGTTCGACGCATTAGACAGGAAAGGCAGAATTAATGTGCTGGACTGGTGCACAGACAAGGAAGCAAGCAGAACAAAAGCGGAAAACTAGCAGAATGGGCAAACCAAACGGACTGATCCATGCTAGCATGATCATTTGTAGTGATTTGTAAATTGTCTATCTAAATGTTTCGTAGCATGTGCTAATGTACTGTTAAAGAGGTTAAAGTTACCATCGTTCTTACTGTATTCACGGAGCAAGAGCCGTCGCTATTTTCATTTTGAAACACTTGCAGTCTGTTAGAATCATAAACACAACTTTATTCTTTATAAATCTCTTCCACAGTTGTTAGCATTAGCGTTAGCCACGGAGCATAGCCTCAAACTAAGAGAATCAACTGTAAAACATTAAATAAATACATACTCACATGATTCGATGATGACCAGCATGCAGGACGAACATTTTGTAAAGTCATTTGAGTATATTAGCTGTGGAACTTTGTAAAATCGTTGTAATATAGTCGAGAGCTCGTGTGGAAGCGCACGATTATTAAAGGGGCGGGCTGAAAAAAATCGTGGAATAGTAATGATGCCCAAAATAGGCAGTACAAAAATTAATTAAAAAAGTATGGGGTATTTGAGCTGAAACTTCACAGGGACACATGCAGGAGACACCTTAGACTTATATTACATCTTGTGAAAAGCATTTTGGGCAACTTTAAAAAAAAAAGGCTGGCAATGTTTTTTTTTTCTTTCAAGACCACATTTTACATAGTTAATGGGTTCTACTGGTGTCCTCACAATGCTATTGGAGAGAATAAGTGTTTACAGGTCGGTCATCTGACCATGAAACTCACTCTACTGCAACCTTCGCATCAATCTCTTCTCCTTTGTTTTTTTACAGGAATGGATTGTCAAGATTTAAGTAGATAAAATATTTACATTTTTGTGTGTTTATACAATGATAGAAAACAGATATATTTAGTTATTTTATATTGAGTTATTCTCAACGTTGGCAGGTGGTAGTCAAAATAGCATGTGCTCTACATATCACATAAGGGACACTGCATTCTCACATGGCACCACTGAATTTAAAACTGTTAGAGATTCATTTGTTACCAAGTTCTAAAATGTGCTTTTCTGTTAAATTGGTACTGATTTAGTTTAGACAGTAATTAAAATAGGAATAAACTGTCTGGGGAATTTTGAAAAAAAAAACCCATCATCCAGAGTAGATCTGAAAGTCCCTGTCTCCTGGTCGTGATTTGTTTTTCTTGCAGTTTTATCTACTAAAATATAAGACCCATATGTATTATTCTTTATTTATTTTTAACTTTTACCTAGTTTTTTACATTTTCAGATGCCAAGATGTCATCGGGACCACCCCCCACTGGATGTGTACACAAAGGACATGATTGACACATTAAAAGGCCTTGTTGTTGGTGATTTTAGATCCATGTAGAAATAATAAAGACGCATTTGGATTGGCTTTTGCAGAATTTGAAACTCTATGGAGTTAGGACAACACGTGGCAGGAACCCACTATTGTTATAAAGCATACATAGAGCTAATACTGTCGCATGGAATTGGATATTGATGCTGTTGAAATTCTACAGCAGAGCGATGAATAATCAGATCATTATTAACTCTTGTATATACAGTAGCCAAGGCTACAAAACCACCACCCAGCCATAAAGATGGAGAATAGAACCTCACTTCTTACCACTAAAGATTGCTTTTATAAATAATCTACCGAGCAGTTTCATCACCTTAGTATACCTGACAACTTAGAAGACTCAATGCTGCAAACAGAAACTATTGGCTCTCTCTTTCCAGACACAGTAGATGCAGTCGCTCCTTTACGTCTAAAGAAGATTAAGGAACTAATCCAAAGCCGTGTATGATGAGCACACTCGGCTCTAAAACGAGCTGAGAGAAAGTGAACGTAGTGGAAGAAACAAAACTAGAAGTTTTTCGCATGCGTGGAAAGAAAAAAGAAGTGAGTACAGAACGGCTGATAAGAAATGCTAGATCTATTTTTCAATCTATTAATAGAAAACCAAACATAATCCTAGGTATTTATTTGACACAGTGGCTTAAATTAACTAGAAACAGAGATTAACTGATGACGTTTCAAAGGCACAGCAGTAATTGACTTATGAACTTCTTTACTTGCAAGATGGGACAATAGTAGAGAGAAAAAAATGATAAACATGCAACCGTCTTACCGTTTCGTTAAGACAGGCAAGTAGTTTAGTGTCCCTGAGGTAAAACTCGAATCATTCGCCGCTATCGGAGAGGGGAAGAATTATCTAAATATCAAATCGTTCCCCCCCCCCCCCCAAAATCAAACCACATGTATGTTAGACCCAATGAGACTAAAAATACTGAAAGAAATGCTCCAGAGGTCGTAGGTCCACTCTTGATATATACTTCATCTTTACACTAGGATACGTTGCCAAAAAAAACTTTTAGCATGCTATGATAAAACCCTCTTATTAAAAAACCTCAACGAGATCTGAGAGAGATTTAGTAAATTACAGCCAACTGCATCTACCTTTCGTCAAAAGTAATAGAAAAGGGCAGTTTCCACAACGGTGTCTTGTAGACCGAAAAAGAAATGGAATCTGTGAGGATTTCAGTCAGGGATGAGGACCAACCTAGGACTGAGAATGCTCTCGGTAGAGTTACAACGGCATCTACTTATAATCCATCGTGGCGTATTTCTCATGTGTTATTAGATCTCAAGTGCTGCTTTTTTGACACTATCGATAACAAAATTCTTTTAAAAGACTTCAAAACATATTGGCATTAGTGGAATGCTTTGGCATGGTTCAAATCATACTGATCTGCCGGTATCTCGTAGTAGTTAATGACGAGAGTCGTATCGATCACAAGAAGTTCAATTGGGTACCACAAGGCTCAGTACTAGGACGTTGCTGTTCACTATGTACATGCTGGCCCTTAGGAGAGATAATTAGGAAAGCATTTGGTGTGTTCAGTTTTCACTCTTCCGCGGACGATACTCAGCTCTATATTTCCTCGAGCCCGGACGAAACCTACAATTCACAAAACTAAACAGAATGCATAGCTGACTTAAAACTGGATGACAAAAAGTTCTTATCATTAAATTCAGGAAAAAATGATTACTAATCTTTGGACCAAAAACTTCCTAAGAAAAAACCTGATACTCTCTAACAACTTGAGGGTGCTCATTAATCTGCGTCCTCAGTTAGGAAGCTGGATGTGCTTGTGTACAATCTTTCATTTGAATCCGGTTTAGTATCTGTAAAAGTTAAAACCGCCTTCTTCCTTCTAAAAAATATATCCTAAATTACGGACGTATGCCTCTCCAATGACAAATGCGGAACGTTGGTTCATGCATTCCTGACCTAAAGGACCTAGATTTACGGTAAAGCTCTACTGGGGGTGGTTGTTTGTTCGGTTAACAGACTACAGTTGGTCCAACGCGGCAGCTAGAGTTCTTACTAGAACCAGACAGTATGACCATATTAGCCCAGCAGTTCTGTCAACAGTACATTGGCTCCCTATTAACATCGTATAGATTTTAAATCTTGCGTAACTACTTATAAAGCTCTAAATGGTTTAGCCCCCAATATCTAAGCGGAGCTCTTGGTGCATTTATGTCCTTCCCGTATATGCGATCTCAGAATCCGGCCAGTTGATAATTACACAGAATATCAATCAACTGAAGGCGGCAGACCTTTATATTTAGCACTAACTCTGAACAATCTTACCGATTGTTCGGGAAGAGACAACTCTGTCTTTAAATTAGCGACTAAAAACACAGCTCTTTGCCTCGTGAAAACATAACCATTATCAACTACATTAACATTTTTTCAAATCCGTTTAAAGGATGTTACCTGCACTAATTAGGTCGGCCGGAAACGAGAAATTTCCTTTATAACATAAAGATATCCTGACATCAGAATAAGAATGGCATCGAGCTAAATACAGTCTCTCATGCTATCCTGAGGTTTGCCGGGTGCTGGATCCAGGCCGTATCAGATCGATGGAGAACTGTTGTCTGACCTGACTACAACGTTAGCCAGGAGTGGACCATGGGCCTACAGGATCCAGTTTCTGCTGCTGCATATATAATTATTTTTAAATCTCCGTATCAGCCTTACAATATTATATCTAATCTATTTTTAATCTTCTATACTCAAAATGGATATTCAGGATTGTGATTCCATATCCATTTACATATATTATCTATATCTTCCAAGGGGGTTTTCCCCCTAGGACTTTTTTCCAGTGTTAGAACGCGGGTGTTTCTCTGGGGGTGTTTCCACCCCTGGGAGTCAGCCGCATTGCTTAAGTTAGAACCTCTGTATATGTTACATATTACACGCTTGCTTGTACAGCTTATTTTAACACTTCGCTTTTTTCGTGGTTCTAATATGTAAAGCGGCTTTGAAACTTAACCAATTGTAAAAAGCGATATATAAATAAATTTGACTTGATGGACTTGACTTGACATTACCAGTAAGAGCCGGAAGAGAGATGGCGACACTGCAGTAGTGGATAGCACAAATACACGCATCAAGTGCATGTTCGCCTGTGCTCTCAAATGAAAAGACACGCTTAGGGGATATCACTGCCAAAACACCAGACTTCATTCAAACCACTTCAATCAAAGGATATAAGAAAGTTTTATAATAGACTGTCGGTGCGTTTCAAGTCACTTTCGTCTCTGAGTATTATGGGCGGGGTGTGACTTCTCTAAATTAATACACCAAATCACAACACAATCTGTTTTTTCTTTTTTTTCCTTGTAAAAAAGTAGAAGCAAAGAATGTGCATTAGTGTATGGGGTTTTTTTATGTTTTTAACTAATTATGAAGCCACTGTAACTTTAGTTACATTTATTACATTTTTATACTTGTGATGCCATCGTATTTTGCTGGTAACAGTTACTTAATTGTAAATAAAAACAAGCCTGACAAATGTCACTGTATTTCACTATGTTTCTGACTGACACGCCCCCAAACTCGTACAGAGCGGAGCTTAAATGAAAATTAAGAGTTCCCACTGGTATTTACGACATTTTGGTGGGTCATGTCGGCTCTGTCGTAAAGACGATATTTCCGACATAATGAACGCACCTAAATTGTCACAAAACGTAACTATCGCAGAGATCACGTAGAAATAAACAAGGAACAAAAACCCAGCCTTTGCAAAACTGCAGAACAACATTAATATCCAAGTCAAACATCAAACAGCCAACTATAATGGATAATTTCAAATAAAGACATTAATCATCATTTAACCACTTTTTGAACTAGTGACACTTCATGGACATCTCATCACACTCAGACCTTCTCATTAAACTCATTAGCACTTTCACTTGCGGTTCCAATAGGAAAACGTTGTTAAAAAAATCTGTGATTCTTATATGTTCTAACAGATATTCTAAGGGCACATATGCTGCAAACAACGCTATACACATTGCATAATATTTATGCATTTTCATCCTATATGATATATGTCCAACATATAACAAAAGCTTAAAGATTTTATGATGTCAAAAGGTAAATAATACAAATGTAATAGGCCTATGAATGACCACCTATCTCTTAAGATGAGTAAAAACATAGTGCATCGTATAAGGCTGTACTTCACTCATCCCTCGCTCTTATCTTGTCCTAAGTGGAGCTTTACGCCTGTCAGCCACAGTCATATAAATAGAATCATAGACTGTTCCAATCTTAGATGAAACACTATAAACTACACGCAAGCACATATATAATTACAAAATTAAAATTTTAATTACAAAACTAATTCATTCCATTTTACGGGGAATGACACTTGGTGACTTTAGTCGCATTAGCTCTGTGAACACAAAAATCATGGACATGATTCAGATATGTTAAAGGGTCAGGAGAAAAGTCACACTTGGCTCCTTTGTGGTTAAAAATGACCACGCCATAGGAAATAAATGTGAAGTACGGAAAAACACAAAAACCTGAGAAATCTTTTGGTGTACAAAACTACAAACCAACCACTGTGCAGAAAAAGTGCACAGCAATGAAGGGGTCACGCTAAAAATATAAAGAGCAAAACAGACACATTACACTATGGACTATAAAAACAGAGCAGTTTTTGAAAAGTGAAATAGCAAGAAAATAACAGAAATTCAGGAAACTATGCAGGAAAAAAAACAGCAAAGGAAAAGTTTACAAGCAACAATGAACTAGTGTGGCTGTAACAATGATGGTAACATGAGCAAAAGACTCAAAAAAAAGAGGTTGGACATCAGGGGCCGTATTCAAACAAAACATCTTAAAGGCTAAAAGTAGCTCCTAACTGCGAGTTAGGAGAAACTCTTAAAAAGAATGGGCGGGTCAGTCCTAATTTTAGGAGTCCTAAATTTTTGCCTAAGAGTACTTTCACAAAGCATTTAGCGCTAAAACTAGCTTCAAGTCGGGAAACATTAGCAGTAGCAGAGGACTCCGAGTCACTAAGCACCAAATACCACAAACAGTCCTATCCACCCAAAGACACGAAACCCATTGAGGCAATAGCTGGGTGCTGAACCTTTCTTCATCATATGCAATACATTGTTGATTTATAGATTTGAATCTACGATGAGACGCCCCCAAAAAACAAAAAAAAAAACTTTAAAAATAAATGTAAATATGGTACCTCTGATTATTGTGGCAGGGTTTTCATGAGAGTTCACACTTACAAATGATGATACGAGTAAACAACCAATATATAATAATAAATAGAAATTGTCGCTTGAATTCTGCTTCCTTTGAGATTGAGGACATCCAAGAGGTGGACAATTAACTGTATATACTAGTTTAAATTAGTGACCACTTAGCCTACATTTTAAAACTTGGAAACAATATGGCACATGTTATGTGATATGGCAACATTTTTATTAAAATATTATTTGACAATAATGCAACATTGTATTTAAACCTTTATTTTAATGTGGGACCAGAACCTCATCTACAATATTCTATGAGTAAATCGATGGACTCCTCCCTCATCATCCATTCCACTGTGGTGTTACTCCTAGCAACGAGGTAACCCGCCCTTACTCTTAGCTTAAAAGACTTCAGTCAGATTCTTAGTAAAAGTTTGTCTCAGAAGCTGTGTGAATAGTTTTAAGAGAAAACTCTTAGTAAGAACTTTACTGCTATTTCGGAGAACTTAGTGGTAAGATAAATGTTTTTGTGGATACGGCCCTGATCTGCTTCTGCCTGGCCAGATTAATGATTGTAAACCGGTAAACCTATGCTACCAGTAAGAGAAAAAAGTTAAGAAAAGGGAAAAATCTAGAAGAAAAAGAGATTCATCCAATCACTGATGTGCGTGCAGTGGGAGAGGACACCCCTTAGAGCTAATAGTAGCGGCGCACTTCATAAGTTCACGCCCACTGGTCGCGCCGGCGTCTTTCAGCGTGACAGTGCGTTCCACCGGCCGGCGAGAGCGTCAACAGTAGCTTGGCCGCCTGCCAACACCGCTGGACTGTTCGTTCAAACCGCGCCGATGGGAGAGGGTCAAAGTAATGAACAAGTCGCGGTCAACCAATCGGAAGCCTCTCAAGCGAGGACCTATACATGCCAAGGGGTTGCCGCCGAACCGAGTCCTAGCTCATACCATAAGTTAACCCTGATTTCAACTTCCTCGCGCTCTCACGTCCAGACGCGCCCGCGCCGCTCCGCCGGAGCTCGCCGCCGGCTACATCGAAAATGAATGACCTAGCGCACTTTGACGCATCTCGCCGGCCGGCGGTGGGACACACACAGCTGAGCAGATGAGAGCGGAGGTTCAGAGCAGATCAGCACAGAGGACAGCAGTTTTCCTGAAATCCACTGATCTAACTGGAAATGGATTGAGGGCACTAAAGTGGAGCTTTTGAAGTCGCTGCGTCGACAGCCTGAAGTGTTGTCGCCGGAGACAGAGAAGATGAGAAGACGGAGCGGATCCCAGAGTGTGAAGCACGTGAGTTAATCTTCCTTGTGTGATAAAAGTATGATTCTATTTGCTTTAGTGAGTGAAATTTCAGATATTAATCCGAATATCATGTAAATAACATGTCGAAGTTCTACAATGATTAATCTGAGTCGTTTGAGTCCGGTAGGACGCGTGCACACAGCGAAGCTGAACTGATTAGCACAATGGGCTAAAGCTAACACGAGTAAACAGAAAGTGTGTCATGAAACTGAGGTTTAAAGAGGATATATGAGTGTCGTGTGTTTAAAACTGCTGTAATGTTTAATTTGATTGTGTCAATTGGAGAAGATATGATTTATGGTAAGTATGAATCAAAAATCAATTATAGGTTTGCTAAATAAGGACTAAAGGCGTTTACTGTACATGTCAGTTCATCATTTAATTACGAGTCTTATTTTTGTTGTGTTTGCATAATGTTGTTCCTTCAAATGTTTAAAAAATCGTAAAATAATGGCAATATGCCCTTACTAGCTGATGTTAAGTTAAATCATTAATTTACTAGTGGTATGGGCATAAACACATGCATAATGTGGACCCTTAAAAAAAAAGTACTTAAAATCTGCCTCCCTCCCCTTCAGGTAAGACATTTTATTTCTCTGTTTACATTTATTGAGGTAAAGAAGACAACTATTTAAGAAAATGAATGTGTATTATTTCAATATCTGTTTAGTGTTTCTTGACAGAGGGAAAGGACAGTGATTCCCAAACCACGAGAATTAATGTCTGTTGATGGGAATCAAGCACCCTCGAACAGAGAATCAGAAGAAGACTTGAATAATGGAGGGGGGAAACGGGAAAAAATTGAGAAATGACAACAAAGTAAGAACAATGCACGTATTTTTTTACTGTTGGTGAATCAGCGCCAGTTCAAACTGTTTGTTGGTTTATTTAGCTTTGTTTCGTCGTACACTTAAAACTTTAAATATGTAGAACTGTATTGTTTCAATATTATTATTCAACTTGATATGTAAAGTTAAGACAAGTGAATTAATTAATTATTGGTAAGTAATTACATTATCAAGTATATGACACGAAACCTGAAAAAGTTTTCAACCTCTAACATCGGCATGGATGGCTTGTAACAAGCACATTAACATTAAAATTCATCAGCTTAGTGACCATATGCACAATTAGGAGGCAGTCGGTTGGGTAAATAGGGTTAAAGAGATTGCTTTATCTGTTATGTTGCTATATTTGTTGTTAGAGCTACCCAAATCTGATTAACTGAAGTGAAGCTGGCCCTGAAGTCTCTGTTTGTCAGATCAGTCAAATGACTGGAAGATGGGACAGGTTTGCCACAGAGTAATAACAGAGCCTTCCAGCAGAACAGGTAGTGTACGTTTATCTAGTCAATGAAGTGCTGAAACACTGGCTGTTGTTATACTATATTCAATGTGATCCAGTGGGAGTAAGTTAGGTTAAAAGGATTAGTTCAGTTTGAAATGAAAATTAGCAAAGTTTATTCACCTCAAGCTGTCTAGGCGTATATGCTTCTCTTTCTGATGAACACAATTTAGAGAAATATAATAAATTATGATTGCAGCAAGCGTTATAAATGGGCAGTGAATGCGGAATCAAGCGTATAAGGCGAAGCAGTGCCTCCATCAATCATACACATACTCCACACAGCCCAGGGGGCTTATAAAGGCCTTGAACGAAGCGAGCATTGTGTAAGAAAAATATATTAACAAGTATGAAGTAAATACTTTAGCTTCCGCCGACCAAAATCCATATTCAAGTTACGAAGGTAAATGTGATATGTCAGTTACACTTGTTCCGTAAGTTTAATAGGGAAGGTGTAGGATGTAGGTAGCTGTGTGAACGCAAGCGTTGTACACTTTTTGTACGTTGAATACGGAAGGCGGAAGCTAGATATTTACTTTCACCTTGTTTAAATATTGGATATTTCTTTACACAAAGCATCGCTTCACTTCAGAAGGCTTATTAAACCTGGAGTTGTGTGGCGTATGTTTGATTGGGGATGTAGATGGAGAAACTGTCGTCAGCTCATACTGTGATCCTGCTCATGCCAAAATAAGCTTGAGGTGGCAGGATATTAATACTATTTCTAGGATTATTGTTCATCAGAAAGAAGAAGTCATATACACCAGGCTGGCTGAGGTGAGTAAAGCTTGGGCTAATTTAATTTCAAAGTGAAATAATCTTTGAAGTGTCTGCTCAGGGCCACAATAGTGGCATCCTGTCAACTCACAATTTATGGTCATTTGGGAAGTACAATCCCCAAACTGCTGCTGTTGATTTGTCTAACTTGATATGTAGATCATGGACCGGGGCCAATTTGTTCCTAAAATAGCAATGTTTGCATTTATTGTTTGTTCACAGGAGCACGTTGCCGAAAGGGTCCTAAGGTGGTGCCTGCCAGCATGGTACAGCAAATAATGCCAAATACTGAAATTAGAGGGAAGAAAACACAAAAAAGTCTGAAACCTTAAGGTCTTGATGATTGCTAGCCATGCCAGTGTGTTTTCAAGGTTTTTGTTGTTGTTGTTGGGGTGGGTGGGGTTGTCTTCACAAAGGTCAGTTGATATCAAGTGTAATTTTAAATTCTCTTGGGGAGTATAATTTGATTGTGTCCATTTGATTGTGTGAAATAAAAGTAGTTCTGATGGCCAAATTGTGAAAGTATTGACTGAAATCATAATGATGTGTATATGCAGGAGAGATGTAATATTTAATGAATCAGGTAAGATAAGATATGTAGAAGATAGGAGGAATGGGCTGGAAACAGATAGAATCTGTATAAAATTATAGAGCAAATGATGCAAAATTAAATGAATCCTATATGACTTGCAGGATCCACCAGAATTTTAACTAATTTGTATAGGAAAGGTACTGGACCCTTCATACACATTTCACTAAAACAATCATCTACTAGGACGACTGTTGTCATGTAAAATCATATAAAAATTTACAGTATTCATATAGACCTAAAAACCCATATAAGTTGGTGTGATGGCCTTTTTAGTATGAAAGTGGCCATAATCGGTTTCTATTTGTATCTATGAAATGTATGGAGTTATATGAAAACCCATAAGGAAAGCTGCATTTGATTGATGGAGTAAGGAGATATATGGTGCTGTATAGGAAACATACAGTTTTTTTTCATATGGGTTAGCGGTAGCCCTTGTGTATTACTACAGCGCACGCTGACCATCTATAAATAACTTAGCATCAGTTTACGTATTGAGTAGTGACTCTTTATAAATGATATGATATATGACTTGAAATGGGGACTCACCAAGGAAATACTTCACATTATTCAAAGAAACAAGATCATCTGAACACTCTGATTCTCCGTTGGATTGCATTAGCTTTTACTCCACAAAAATCTGCCTCGGCGACTTTCACCCGATCTGTGACAGCTTCATGTGCCACATCGTTCAGAAAAATATTGACCTATTTATGCATTTAATCTCTTTCTCTCTATATTAAAGCTTTTACGAGGGGTCTCTGCTCGTCAGACTCTCTCTCTCTCTATCTCTCTCTCTCTCTCTATCTCTCTATCTATCTCTCTCTATCTCTCTCTCTCTCTCCTCTCTGCCCTCTCACGGACAGTGTTTAAATTACAGCGCGGCGCAGCCTGTGGGTGGGCCTTAGAGAGTGCCGCTAACATTGGCCTTAGGAGAGTCAGTCACGGAAATGAGGAGCTGATGGAACAAAACAGTTTTCCTGCGGGAATTTTCTCTCTCTCTCTCTCTCTCTCTCTCTCTTTTTTTTTCCTACAGCTTTCTTTAAATCAACCTGATTACCGGGGTTACAGTGTCATAGTTCAATGTTCAAAGAAGTGAAGGTATTATTGCAGTGGTTTTTATATTTTAATTAACCTAATTAGCAAAACTAATACTGTAATACTATGTTGCCGTCGGACTACAAAAAAAAAAATGCTTGATGCTGTGCTTCAGATGTGTTTGATAAGGGTTGGGATTAAACTCACAGTGAGTCTACAATAAAAGGGGTAAAGAACTGATCAAGGGTGTAAAACTATCTCTCTCTCTCTCTCTCTCTATCTCTCTCTCATCACTCACTCATTCAACATCTACACACACACCACACACACACCGACTGGTGTGAGGAATTAGGAGGAGGGAGGGGGTAGGGGTGTTGGGACAGAGGAGACCTACGTCTATGTGAGTGTGGGAAAAATCCACATTCAACCAAAATATCTGACTTCCTGTTGGTCGGAGCTAATACTGTTAAATGAAAGTTGTCCAGTTATGAGAACAATATGTGTACCAAGTGTGGTGACTGTAGGTTAACTAACCCCCACTTTATCAAAAGAGGGCGCTATAGAGGCCCTCGCCTCCCCCCCGTTTCTACTGGCTTCGCCCCGTGTTGCTGGTTGAACATCTCTGCTGTTTGTATTGAGTTTCTTGCATTTGAGCAAGCTACGTGTCTCAAAAGCATCCATAACGAAAATTAAAGTTTGATGTGTTTGCATTGGCGACAACAGTGTTTGAGATTATCACAGATTTCTTTCACAGGGTCTATATTTGCTGTGTATTGACATTACACGGAGAAGTTTGAAAACAAAACAGGTAAAAAAAAAAGGGTGATCTCAAAGCATTTGAAAGTGGACACATTCTGTGACAAATGGGTTGTTGTGGCGCTTAACTTTGCTCACGTAGTCACATTATGTCATCAGACTCCTATACCGAAACACACAGGTGAAGTTAGTTTCGTAAACTGCAATCAATGTATGAAGACGTACAAAACAGTTCGTTGTTTCCTTTTCAGCCATAAATAGTTGCCTCGCCACGGCCAAAACCGTTCGAGATATGCAAAAATCCGCTGGCCATTTTCATCACCAATGTCTTGACTTCATGCTGACGAGTTTGGTGGCAATCAGATTACTCGCCTAGGAGGGAGTAAGTATAGCAATTCCAGAGCATGCGTTTTTACAAAACCAGTATTATCTGACTTCCTGTTGATGGTGGTGTTAAACGTAGATACAAGTTGTAGGACCGATGAGGTCTATATGGGTACCGAGTTTTATACTGTATGTGCAAGCGTGTTTGATATATGACAGTTTTCGGACCCCAATTCAAGGGGCGCTGTCGAGAACCCATGCCACGCCCGGTACCAGCTCTGCCAGGCCATGATGGCCGCGGATCCAATGTGTGTGCAATTTTCAAGAGTTTTTGAGCATGGTAAGGGCCCCAAAATGCACGAATAGGTCAGAAAAAAAAATTCCTAAAGGTACCTAAGAAACAAAAGGGGCCTTCCGCCATTACAGGGCTTGGCCCTAATTAAAGCTGCAAGCAGCGATGAAAGGGCCCTGCACCCGGGCTCACCACCACCATTGGCATCAGGAAAAACAGTGAAAGTGGGTGAATGGGCAAGGAGTAAATACGGAGGCAATTAGGCAAGTCATTTCAAAAGTCCATATTCCTGCTGCAACAGGTGGCACTTTGACCGTAACCAAATATTGCCATGTAGATGTCCTCAGGCCAATATCAAACATGTGAAGTTTGGAGCAGATCAGACATTGTATGCCGAGTTACTAGAACTTCCTCTTCTTGGCTTTAATTGCTACATTAGCACTCAGCCAAGTGTTCAGAATTTAACATATTTCTAGTCAAAGCGCACCTGTGATAGCAGGAAGGGTGGCATTTTGAATGACTTTGGTATAATTCTTCCTGTATTCACTCGCCTAATTGCATGTGCCACGTTCACGGTTTCCTGAGGCCAACGGGTGGGCGGTGAGCCCGGGTGCGAGGGCCCTTTCAACGCTACTTGCAGCTTAATTTCATATTATAATGCATTAACTGATGTTAACTACTTGCACTGTTAACATGAATAGATGCATTATATATGTGCAAGTTAATGTTAACAATGATTAACTAATGCTGAACGAGGTGTTGTTAATGGTTAGGTAATGTTAACTAATAATTAACTAATGTTAACAAATGCGCTGTTAACTTAACAGATGGATTAATACATGAGTTAACGTTAACAATGGTAGTTCATGGTTAGTTAATGTTAACTAATACAACCCTTACTGTAAAGTGTTACCCTTTAGATTAATTATTTATGAATATTCAAGTTTATTAAAAAACTCTAAGTAAATTTCACATGATTTTATAAAAGTGGCTGCTTAAAATAAACTTGCATAAGTGAGCAGAAAATGTAGACATGTACCTTACTATTACCTGAGACTGACATTAAAATCGTCTTTGGGGTTAGTTCACCCAAAAATGAAAATGTCATTTATTACTCACCCTCATGTCGTTCTACACAAGCAAGACTACGCTCATCTTCGGAACACAAATCAAGATATTTTTGTTGAAATCCAAAGACTCAGTGTGGCCTCTATTGAGAGCAAATTCACCGTTTCCTCTCAGGATCCATAAAGGTATTAAAAACATATTTAAAACAGTTTATGTACAGTACAGTTGTAACGAGGTGGCAGACTCGGGGAGATCCATTTGCAGCTTTATTAAATAATCGGTATCTGACCCTTTATTAAGGGTCAGATACCAGCAACAGCAGTGTAGTAGACAAGGCAGAATCAATAACAATAGGCAGTAAACAGGACAGGCGGCAGACAAGACAGTGGTAATCAGTAACAGGCAGATATATCACAAGGCAGGCAGCAGGCAGAGAACAGGGGTTCGAGGCAGTCTAAGGTCATACACAGGAGATCAGTACACAGGGAAAAAAACGCTCAGAAATGTCAGCTAGGCAAAACAAGCCTTGATGGGGTGTAAGAGTCTTTTATAGTCCGGGGAATGAGGATCAGGTGTGTGTGTAATCAGTCCAGGTACGTGGTGTGGGAAATGTAGTCCAAAGAATGGTTAGTACTCCAGTGAGGGTGCCCTCAGGTGGCGATCGGAGGGAGCCACAGAGACCGTTTCTGTGACAACAGTGGTTCAACTTTAATTATTTAAAAAAAAAAAAGAAAAAGATGTTTTTCAACAATATTCGTGATGGGCAATTTCAAAACACTGCATTGAAGCTTCATCTTGAGAGGAGACGGTGAGTTTGCTCTCAATAGAGGCATCACTGAGCCATTGGATTTCATCAAAAATACCTTAATTTTTGTTACAAAGATGAACAAAGGTCTTACAGGTGTAGAATGACATGAGGGTGAGTAATTAATGACATTATTTTAATTTTTGGGTGAACAAACCCTTTGATGCGAATGTCTGTGATTGCTGATGTTGTATTATCTTAACACTTCATGTGTTTTTTTGACCTCCATGAGCTATCGTTTGTGCACCAATCTTATGCACCAAAAGAATTGATGGTAATGCCACTGTAGGACTAATATTTATATTATTTATTCCTATGTTCTGATGTCAAGTTGTCATTTTGCGCCGGCATGTTTCTACAGCAGCCTTAAATGGACAAACACTCTACAGAGCGCATTTCATCACTATGTTGTTCTTCTTCTAATTTGTTTATGTTTTTTTAAGGCAGCTTGCATCATCACTATATTAAAAAACGCATGAAGAAGAAGTAGTAGTAGTACTCGTCTGGTTTATTAGAAGCAGAGACCGTTCTTTGTTAGAAGTAATAAGAAACCTCATTGCTTGACTGGCTAACGTACACTCTGCTGTCTCAGACGTTGACATCTTTGACTTGTGTCAGCAAGACGGCCACCGTAGCTTCTCTATTTTGCTTCGAAAGGGAGGGGTGAGCTGACTGCCAGTGAAAATAAGAAAAATTGATTTGTAAGATGAGAAATCAAGTTTATTTTCTAAAATCAAAAAAAAAAAAAAAACTGAAAACCTCAATATTGCAATAAATCAAGGTTGACACACCAACCTTTAAAACATCTACAAACTCTCAAGTATCAGTTAAGCTCAAGTGGCCATAAGTAAACCAATATCCTTCAAAACAGTCTTGTCAGTATAGCAGATAAATAAAACAATGTTAAGTAAAATGAAATAGTCAAAATCTACTGTATGTGCTGGTTTGAGCCTCATCACCAGCTGCAGTCAATTCCTCATCTAATAAATGAAACACCTGTGATCAGAGACTACCTGCTAATGCACTCACATTCACGTAAAGTAGCCTTGTTGACAAGTTTTGGGGGAGTTATAGTAACAGTAAAAGAGTAAAAGCAAAAATGCACAAGATATAGTACCTTCAATGCCCTTAGATGGTGATATTGATTCTTTATATCAGAAACAAACTGCAGCAGAAAAAGTTAACTGTTAAATGTAAATGTAATATTTAAATGTAAATGTAAAATTACAAATAGGTAATGCATGTTAGTGCACATCACGTAAATGTAGGGAGGAAAAAGTACATTGACTTGCTCACAAACTATAGTCACGTAGAGAGTAAAGTTTGCCAATTCTTTGATACTCAGTACAGCTACACAGTAGCCAAAAAGATACTTAAGTACAGTAACTAATTACATTTACTCAAGTACTTTACACCTCTGCTCGCCGCTAGATGCTGCTAAATGTACACATTGCACATTTAACAGTACATTATATAAAATTGGCAAGCACCCAACTGGGGAATGCATACACTGTAGCCAACAAGAAACAGTTGATCATGTACTACTTCTTTGTAGGAAATACAACAATTAGAGATATCACCTCATTCAGTCATTGAAGAAGGTAAAACACCATGACTTTTCTTTATCAGGTCTATTAGGGAAAATAGCTAGTAAGATATATGATGATATTATTAACTTTATAAAAGAAAGTAAATTAAGTAAGAGAATATAGTCTTTTTGATTTTTTTTGTTTATTTGTTTTATTTTATTTTCTAGTTTGTTTGTTTTTCTTGGGTTTTAATGTTTTATTTTCATCCCATATAAGCAAACGCCGTGATCCACACTCCAGTCCAGTCGGTGGCGGTAATGCACCAGTAAGTCAGTTTGCCAACCGCTAATAAACACCAAAGAAGAAGAAGGGCGTGCGGACAGAAACATGGCAGCGCTGTACGAGGGATACACGTTGTGTGGAGTTGGACCAGCGCAAAATTCCTCAATTTCAGGGATTCTGGGGATTGAACTGGGCAGAGATATCGACCATGTCCTCGTCACTGACTCTTCGAGATCTGTTACAGTTTACAAGGTAAAATGAGTTAGATATAAATACTGTTTGTCTATATAAGAAACGATTGCACGCGGTGCTGGGTGAAATTCTATCGTGTAAGCATGAGCGCTACATCATAAACAGGAGATTCTCCAACGACATCAAATGTTATTTAGTAAGACATTTAGTAGCTGTTTGTGTTACTGTTTATATTACTAGGTGTCTGATCAGAAGCCTACGGGCAGTTGGACAGTAAAACAGGGGCAGATAATCACCTGCGCCGCTGTTTTTAACACGCAGTCCCAGGAATATGTGGTCGTAACTGATAACAAGGTAAGAAGACATAATGTTTCCCATAAGAATAATTTACTTTCACATGCCGGGAACTTAAGCATGTTTTTTATGTTTAGGTTGTCAGAGTTTGGAAAGAAGATGATGTATACATGGAAAGGGCTTTCAAAGCTACGTAAGTGAAGTTAAAATTCATGAAGGTTTGAATTGAGGGATGATAGCTGCCAGGGCAGTAAATGCATAGGCTAACCTACACTGTAGCCTAGGGGCCCACGTGATTAGGGTGCCTCCAGTGGTGTAGTTTAGTTTTTGTAGTGAGTATAGTATGATTTTTCCCTCCCATACTCACCCATTCCAGAGCAACACCCCATAAGCACCGCCACATCATTAATGCATATAGTATGCATCTGATTGGCTACATGTTATTGAGAGCATTCTGAAAGACTGCTTATGTGTGTGTTTTAACAAAATGTCAATTTGTTATAAGCAACACTAGACTTTAACAGCCAATCAATGACAATTACAGCTGAAGAGACTGGACTGATTTTCTACTGTTTCGGGTCAATAACCATCAGCCAGTTAAGATAGCCAAAAATATAAATTAACCATTTATAATTTAGATATTATAATTAAACAAACATTTATTAAATTGTTTATAATAAATGTTCACCTTTTGATTATATTGTTGCCTCTAGTAATATGTGTCTGATTTTTAATTTCTAACCTTCATTTTAAGCCATCCATATATAATTTTTAAACAGTAGTTGGGTTAAATAAGTTGGGCAAACATTTAACCCTACTGCTGGGTTGGCGATTGGGGGGGTTGGGCAGAACATGGCCTTCATAGAAATAATCAAAATAATAATATAATAATAAATACTAATAAGAATAATAAATTGAAGACTGTTGTGAAAATGATGTTAAAATAAAAATAGAATGAACACTTTTCTATGAAAACAGCAACCGTGATTAGAGCACTGTTAGATTATGATTGATGCAGCAATGTTATTAATAAAGAATGTTATGCCAATAAACTGAAGCCTGTTCTATGGACCCTCCTATGAGATAATCAGATAACTTGGAACATAACAGACGTAACATTACAACTGGTATCTGCCAAAAGCATGCAAATGCCAGTGAACTTTAAGTTACACGCTATAGCGAGAGTGAGAGAGAGCTCCTGCCGTGATGCGCTTTCATGACAGCGCACTGAAACACGGGCAAGGAAAGAATTTACTGTAGATTTCTATAAAGTTCTCATTAAATGCTATGTTTATGGCAAGATTTGTGCTATGTTTTTATCTACATCAGTTAGGGGACACGAGATCTTGCGAGATTTAAAATGTGACAAGATTTCTTGTCTAGGCGAAAAGTAGTCTCGTGATATTGCAATGACAGAGTGTTAGGATGATTAGGAAAGATATGCCACGATACGTTACATTACGCCTACACTGTCGTTCTGCTTTGTATTACACGCAATCGCGAAAGTGAAAGTAAACGCGACAGGGCATATTCAATGCGATTCAATACCCCCTTTTGAAAGCGGCTCTCTGATGAATGCACAATATCTCTCAATATGAAAGCTATTTTAGGCTGGTCAGTGTAGTTGTAACATCTCTTAGCTCTGTATCAAAAAAAAAATTGGGTCTATTTGCACTTTGAATATTGAGAGAGTGTGATTATTGTTGCATTATGTAAAGTGTTATCATAAAAGAATACGTTTCTCTAATCTTATAGCACAAACAATAAGGTTCATTTGTTAACATAGTAAGCCTGTGAAACTATCAGAACTACAATGAATGACTATGTTATTAACTAACATAAAGATTAATAAATACTGTAGCAAATTATTGCTCGTGATGTGGTAATCATTAAGTTAATAAATGAGAATTATTGTAAAGGTGACACTTTGTATTTTATACTGTTTGTTTTCTATCAGTGGTGGAAAGGAGTTCAGTTAGGAGGTCAAAAGTTGTAGAAATCATAATCATGTACAGCAAGTCTGAAGAGGATGAAATCATACAGAAGAGAAGTCAGTCAGTTGAGTTAGTGGCAAAAACTTTTACAGTACTTGAGTATTGTTTTCTTTTGTGCATATGATAATTCATACTCGGAAAGTAGAACTGAAATGGCATTCATACAGGATGAGTGTTAAACATTTCAAAATACACCTGCTGAATATTTTTAGTAATGTATTTCGCCATGAGGATTTCTTAAAAATAGTGTGTAAAAATCTTGTCTTGTCTCATTCTCGTGAACTCAATCTCGAGTCTCGTCTCGTCTAGTGAGCTACGTCTCGTCACACCCCTAACATCAGTGGTTCCCCAACTTTTTTTATGCCAAGGCCCCCTCCTCTCCAAATCAAATACTGCACCCCCCCCCCCTAATTCACAAAAACATTTCTATTGTAGTGTTATTAACCTACTTTTCAACCCCATGTTATTTTTTACAGAAGAAATTCAAGATGGATTTAAACCTTCAGTGTTCTGTCTGGCAAACATACTTTGCAGACATTCTTTACAACTTAAAAGTATTTACTCTGCTCAGTTATACAGTAAAGCCCCGGGTATACTTCACTTTCCACGCCCGGACGCGTCATGCGCGTCTTTCAATGTATACTACACCACGGATGCGCGCGGATGACCGCGTTTGTCATATGCGCAGTACAGCTTTTTTTTTTATGCTCTACCTGACATCGGAGAGCAGCACTGAGTTGTGTCATCAACGTGACATTCACTAGGCATGATCGGAGAAGAAAAGAAGTGCATCCTTTCCCATATTTTACTTTTCCCCCTCCATGAATTTGCCGCCCTAAACACGTCTTTGTACTCTTTAAACATGAATTGTACAAATGTGGTTACTTTCTAATCTCTTCGCACAAACGCTCGTCAAGTTCGCTGTCCATTGTCGTGTTTTTCTCTTTTCAAGTGTGTTGTTTTTAAAACGGTCTTTTCACACTCTTCTTTGACGGCTGAACACTGTGCTCAATACTGTGCGCATTGCCACCTAGTGGACTCTTCTATACTGCTTGCGCATGCGCTGTTGCACGCGGACTGTCCGCGCGGTCTTGAAATTTGGCCTGCATGCGGCCAGGCCGAAGTATACCCGGGGCTTAACTTAAACAAATCAGCACAAGTCAACCTGCCATACCAAACAAGACCACAGGGAGATGCCAAAGGACTGAATTTAAATACTATGTGGATCCATTCAAAATTATTAAACGCATATAACACCACTGATCCTCTCAAACTTCTCCAAAACAATTGTTCGGCAAGCATCCGTTAGAAAACACTCAGAGTACATTAATTTTGACAACTACTTGACTATATTGAACTGTTCATGCAGAAATACGATGTTATAGTGTTCAGTGAGTTGAGAGCGCAAATGTGTGGATTGTTTGCGCATAATAATGGACTCGCACATGCCTTATGAACGACTGCTGTATGCCACTGTAATAGTCTTTACCTTCATTACAGTCGTCATCCATCAAACCCTTTTTAGTGACACTGGTTTTCTTTTTCCAACTCAGAGAGTTAGTTTGCATATCCTATGTTCATGAAGCAGTTGGCCGTTTTGAGTCACCGTTCAGTCTGTATTTCACAGTAGCATGATGAGAAACAGCCTGGGCTGAACCGAAACAATCACAGAATACATACGAGAGAGATGGTGCCTTGTTTTAAATGTATTTTTTAATACATTTTTTTGAATGTAACATATTAATAATTAAAATAATGAATAATATTAATATATTTACATTAATTTTAATTTATCTCGTGGCCTCCTTGGAGGATCACTGAGGACCCCTAGTGGGCCGTGGCCCACAGCATACATGAAAATCCTTCACCTTTCGGTGAAATTCGCCGTTTTGAAACCAAAATAGGTGACCTACGTGAATCGTGTAGATTCGATGAGAGAAATTTTTTTGGGCGGGAGGGGGGGTTATATTCTATCAGTGAACTGCGAACAGGTGCGCGTGCCAGAAGGGAGCGCGAGATTCAGTGAACTGCAATTCAGCGAATGCGAACAGGTGCACGTGCCAAAAGGGAGCGTGAGATTAAGTGAACTGCGAACTGCAATTCAGTGAATTGCGAACAGGTGCGCGTGCCAGAAGGGAGCGCGAGTGCATGGAAATATTAACACGAAGGGCCTTGCATCACCAGTGCAGACCACCATCAGAAGCTGAAAGCACGCCTGGCCTCGGCGATTTACCTGACTGAATTTGGTGAGTGATGGTTTCAATAATTGTAATATTTCTGGTATATCTAAGTTAAGTTACCAGGAGCTCTGTTGACATAAACTTAGCTAACGTAGCTAGAGCTTGGAATTGAGTCATTGAACACAGCGGAGAGAACGCAACGTTAGCCAGCTAGCTAAAGCTCCGGTGGAAAATTATTAGCTAACTACCGTTTTTGAGGAGGTAGATTTTGAGGTGAGAGGGGACTGACAAGGCAGAAGGTAAAGTGGTCCATCATTCTATCAATAAGCAGACCTGCCAACCTGTATGCAATTTGCGTAGCCGATACGCATTTTGACTTCAAAGTACGCTGGTACGATTTGTCACTCTAAACTACGCAAAAAATAGTGACGCCTCTGCACGTGCAGTCCTCAAATCAAGCAACAGCAAAAGAAGAGTTCGACCAATCATAGCACTAGGTTCTTCCCCCAAATAGCAAGTAGGGATGATTGACAGATGCGTAAAGCCTATCATTAAAAGAGACTGAAATCGACACCAATAAAGATTCCGCTCGATCCCCCTTCATAATACTTAGAATGCCTTAGGATGCCATAATAATTTTTGACTCATGGCTGAAGTTAAGTTTCTCCAGCTCTCCCCAGGTTGGCAAAAAAAGCATCTCAAAATGCATCAGATTGATGCTTTAAAATATGGAATATTAACATTTTTCTTCTGGGGGAGCATGCCCCCGGACCCCCCTACAGGGGTAATATCCTTCTCACCTTTTTCACCCCTGACCGTTTTCATGCCTGCCACAGGTTGGGAACCTGTATATATAAATATAAAATATATAATCAATCCATCAATGCATCGCGGTTTATCTAAATGATTCTGAGAATTTCAGAATCGATTGAGCATATAGTTTATTCAGATGCGCGATGACGCTGAGTATGCTTTAGAAACACCCAGATTCTGCTTGCTTCCAATTCCTAACACACATACACCACTCGAATCTTCCGTAAAATAATCTTTCATAAAGTTCAGAAAGGTTGAAGAGAATGACAACGACATTTGTGGGCTTCACTGCACAGGATGAGCTGTGAGAGACGCACACTTTGTTTGATGTTGCTGTGCATGGACTCGACCGTCTGTAATTTCCTTACAATTGCTCTACAAAGGCATATTGTTTGGAATGCAGTGGACTTATATATTTAAAATATGATAGGGTTCCCACGGGCCTTGAAAGTACTTTGATTTCAGACACATGAATTCAAGGCCTGGAAAGTACTTGAAAACAAATATTGGTCCTTCAAAGTGCGTGAATTAAATTTGAAATAAATTTTGAAATAAAATTATAACATGCCCCTCTTAGTCCTAGTATATTTGTTTTGGAATATTATTTTACAATCGGTTTCCGAGTGTTTTCCATTGCAGTACTTCCCCTTGCTTATTATTAGGCAGGGTTTGGACATTTGAGCTGTGACACTTGCTGTGTCTGAAATTAACATTCTTATGGGGTGTGAGATTTTGATCGTGGACGATTAAAAGGTCTCCACGATCTGCTTTTGAAGAAATATTGTTGTATAATGTTAGAGTGCTTTCTGTCAGTTGCAGTCCTGGCGCCTCTGTCTCAACATACTGTGTAGTACAAAGCGACATACAATCACATCTCATGTTAAAACAGCGGTAGAGTTATACTCACGGAACACTGCAGTTATTCACAATTGCAAAAGTTTATCATTTGCATGAGTTTTAAAGCCTTGATGGTTAAACATTTTATCTGCGTGCTGGTCTGATACGTGCTTTTCTGAGCAATACACCCGAAGCACGCACACCCTAAAAGCCTGTCAAACGCTGCATTTGCTGGACAACGTTATTATTTGCATCTTATGCATGTCAGTATATTAGATGCGTGCAAAAGCTTTAAAAGGGACCGACAACAAATGCTGCGACTTGTACTTAAAGGTATAGTTCAACCAAAAATGAAAATTCTGTCTTTTTTAGACAGAATTTACTCACTCTAAAGTTGTTCCAAACCTGTATTAATTTATGTCTTGTGCTGAACACAAAAGAACATATTTTGAAGAATGTGGGTAACCAAACATTTGCTAGTACCCATTGACATCCATAGTATTTACTTTCCTACTGTGGAGCTCACTTGGGACCAGCAACTGTTTTGGTTACCCACATTCTTCAAAAAAAAAAACTTGTATGTTCAACAGAAGAACTTTATTTGGTTTTTAAACAACTTCTATGGTGAGTAAATAATGAACAGAATTTCCTTTTTCCCCCAATTTCTTTAATACAGTAGCTTTAACAAGAAACTCATAAATTAGTATTTTTATCTTCATCCATTTTATCTAAAAGTCTGTCATTCTTTTTTTATATATATATATTTTGTTACCTTGTAAGGCTACTTTTTTTAATATATAGGGAAATTAGTTTGACAGTACTGCTCAGTCACTGGCAAAATAGTAAAACAACATGAAAATTTGTGATGAAATCATGAATCGTAATATTTTTGCCATATTCCCCCCCCCCACACACTTATTAACCCTCAGGGGTCTGAGGATTTTGGGGGCCCTGGAGAAGTTTTGACATGCCCTGACATTTGTGTACATGTATGTACATGTTTGTGTTTTTGAAGGAATAACGTTATGCGTGGTTATGAAAAAAACAAAAACTTAAGTCACTGAAATAAAGCCAAAAAATATATATTAAATCTTTGTTCACAAGACTTCTGGGTATTGGAGGTTGTAGACTAGAGTTTTTGCTTCAAAATGAGGTAAAAATTATGCTGCCTGCTTGTTCAAAGATGTTTTAGAAAATTTAAATCTCTCTATTGTTTTATATGGGCAAGAAACACAGTATGCGTGGAGGCGTAAATTATCATGAATAATGGGTCATTCTCACAGGAGAAGCCAAAAAGATCACATAAAGAGCTCTAATGACCTGCATAAATAATGAGCTCTTTCAGTCAGGTAGGCTGTGAAAAAACCCTCTGTTGATCATGTCTCAAATCTCATCATGGTGTAAATCAAACATACAAAAAAACAGCAAAACTGTGAAATATTATTACAATTTAAAATAATGGTATTCTATATATTCTTTAAAATAAATGTATTTCTGTGATGCAAAGTGTCTGAACAGTGTTACCTCTATGGCATTTCATATAGGCTTTAGCTTAAAAGCATGCACATTGGAGAAAATATGATGGATTCTCATGTTTATGTCAATTTTCTATACAGAGGAGTAATATTTATTCAGTATTTATTGTCATCACTATGAGCGCTGGATACTGTGTTTTCAATTCATACTTGCAGCTGGAGGGCGCTCTGTGCACCTTTAGTCTACAAATTCATATAAAGAAGAACAAGAACCAGGAACTAACGACATGTCTTCCAGAGATCCCTAACCATGGCTTTAACATCAGATAAACAACTTTTCAAGACAATAAATACACGATTGAGACGATGAATGCATGCATTGCCTCAGAATTTGCGTCTGAATAGCGCGGGCTCCGTGGGCGTGGCCGCATTAGCGGATAATGAGCTGAATCACGGACTTCTGACATGGCTCTCTTTTCATACAGATTACATAAACACAGAATTTTTGTTTTTGATTTGACTTACACGATTTAAAACCTGACATTTCAACGTTTTAGACACAAGTCTAATTTTTTTGTCATTAGTATTCACTAAGTTACAGTTCATTTTCTGAGAACTATCAGATTGGACTTTGTTCAGAGGGAGACGAGAGATCACGCATCATGTTAGTTTTCTTTGTTTTGCAAAAAGCACAACATTTTGTTTTTACTCTGAGTGTACACAAATAAAAGAAGATATTCCAAAGATTAAAATGGTGTATAGCTCTTAATTGTATGTGCAACATTGACGGAGTATTTTGAGTCTCTTTCACACTGGTTAGAAAAAAACCGCGGTGATCACGCCGGCGTGACCGCCGACCCGAGGGAGTTAATAAGAATATTATACATACAATGTAGAGTTAGTTCCCCTAAGGGGGCGTTTTCCCCCACTCTACCCTAAATTCACAATTGTGAGTTAAAGGGATAGTTCACCCGAAAATGAAAATTCTGCCATCATTTACTCACCCTCAAGTAGTTACAAACCTGTTTGAATTACATTGTTCTGCTGAACACACAGGAAGATATTTGGAAAAATGTCAATAACCAAACAGATCTCGCCCCCCATTGACTACCATAGTAGGAAAAATACATGGCTTTTGAAAATCAATATTGTATCGACCACATTTAAAAAAAAAAAAAAAAAAAAAAAAAATCGAAAAATCTTTTTTTTTTTTTGCCCAGCCCTAATAAAATATACAGTATCTCACCCCTCACAATTTTGTAAATATTATCTTTTCATGTGACACTGAAGAAATGACACTTTGCTACAATGTAAAGTAGTGCGTGTACAGCTTGTATAACAGAGTAAATTTGCTGTCTCCTCAAAATAACTCAACACACAGCCATTCTAATCCGCTGGCCACAAAAATGAGTACACCCCTAAGTGAAAATGTCCAAATTGGGCCCAATTAGCCATTTTCTCTCCCCGGTGTCGTGTGAATGGGGAGCAGGTATGAAATTTGGTGTTATCACTCTCACTCTCTCTTACTGGTCACTGGAAGTTCAACATGGCACCTCACGGATCTCTGAGGATCTGAAAAAAAAAAAAAAAGTAGTCCGTATCTATCTTTTTTTCATCTTAAAGATTTATTCATCCAAAAATTGCCAAATGCTGTGACGTTCCTCTTTATACAGCAAGTTCCATTTGTGACTGGATTTTTTCAGGTTTTCTGCATTGCGAAAATCATATGGTTGTACATCTATACAGTATTAAAGAGTTAGTTTTGTGAGTTAGTTATTTGTTTGTCAGTAATAACAAGAGGTAACAAATGCTGCACTCTAGTGAAAACTCCCATTATTATAATCAATGATGTTGTCTACGCTGTGCAATGAATCTCTTATTGGCATCATGTTTATAATTTTGTTGGTCATAATGAAAGGATTCGCAAGCATGCAGAACAAAACCTCTGCCACGTTGAGTGCATTCTAACAAACCTCACATCTGATTGACTGTTCACGCGCTCGACAGATATATCTGTGATTGGCTACACGCTTCAAAAACATAAAAAGAGAAACCTTTGATGCTCTTTAGAGAGAGCAGCCAGCTATCAGCGGGTACCTGTACTGCAGAACAGCAGGTATCATCACATTAAATGATCAAATAAATCTTTTGCGAGACACAGAATAATTTTGGTGGTCACCAAAATATTTTCAATGCAGGAAAAACCCTGTTAACATTATATAAACTCAAAAAATGCCCCTTATAAGACAATGAAACCAGAATTTGCTAAAACTAAACTTAACTGGGTAGAGCAGATTCTGATCTGAATGCAAATGTTCAGCCAAGACACATTACTGTTTACCCTTGGTATTAAAGTGCCCCTATTATGCCTTTTTAAATGTTCCTAATTAGTGTTGTCACGGTACCAAAATTCCAGTAGTTGGTACCGATACCATGAAAATTTTACGGTTCTCGGTACCAAGGTAGGTTTTGAAGCTGTATGCTGGTCAAGTCCTGGTCCTAACTGGTCCTGCTGGTCCATGGACCAGCATAAACCAGCTCAAACCACCAATACCAGCTTCAAAACCTACCTTACCAGCATATGCTCGTTTTTTCAACAGGGGTAACAGACGTGCATGTTTATTTTAGCTATTTCGTCAGTGAAACAACACACTACAGCCTGTAAAACTATGAAATAAATATAGGTAAATAATGGTAACCTAAATAATAAGAAAGCTAAATATTATTTCAAAAAGCATTCGTTTTTTTATTTCCACACAAAGATGCGTCATATAGCCAAAGTCCCGTTATTATAGTCTTTGATATAGCCTGCCGCTCTGCGCTTTGAGAAGGATGAGGGACACGAGCAGGAAAGAGACCATTTCTCTTTAATAATATCTTCATGTTATCTCCTGATGTTACAAGCAACTGACACTTGTTGTAAAAGGTCTGAAGAGTGAGTTTTATCTTCAGACATTCAGGCTGTGTTTGATTTAGCGCTGCCAGACAAAGCGAAAGTAAAAATCACCAGCGTGTGTGAATCGCGCTATACAAATAAACTTGACGCGCCTTATAAAGTCTAATAAAAAGCACAATCTGAGTTAAATAGAAATTGACGTTCAAGCAAAAAGCCTTAGGCCGTGTGTCCACCAAAGCGTTTTTAGCCAGCTGAAAACGCTAGGCGCTCTGCTTAAAACGCCTATCTGTGAGCGCTTGAGAGCGCTTAAGCAGCGCAGCGTTTTTTTCCGTTGAGACGCTTTGTTGCTATGATACGGAATAGTAATATAATAGTATAATAGTAATATATAATGCATAATAAAAATAATAATAGTTTATCATATTGGTTGCTGTTCTTTCACATTTTAAAATAATAATTCAAAAATGTAAGCGTTGTAAATGCACCATACGCTCTCCTCTCGTGTTACTTATAACTTATAACTGATTTTGCAGGTAATTTGTTTGACTAAAAATGTTCACACAATGTGGAATTACTTGCTATGTATGTTCGGAGACCAGCAATATTAATTTCTCATCCATTTTGTTTCTGTTTGTTGATGTCGCTGTACAGCAAGAATGTGACAGTTGGTTGGTGTTGTATTTGTCCCGCCCCTCCTCCACTCTGATTGGACGGCTGGCTAAAAAGTGACAGTGATGAGTGCAGCGTTTTACTCAAAGTTGAGCATTCTTCAACTCGAGGCGACCAGTAAAAAACGCTGAGCTCTCAGCGCTTGAGCGTGAAAAAGACGCTCAGCGCCTCATTACGCTCCTGGCGTTTTAAAAACGCGGTGTTCCCATTGAAAACAATTGAAAAAGTATGCTAGCAGCTGGAAAAAACGCTTAGGTGGACACACGGCCTTACTGTGTTTTTTCTACTTTACCACAGTAAAGAATGCGGATAGCCTATAATAGGCCTAAATGCAATCGAAAGAAAGAAACGTTTATAATCCCCTGCATGAGTGAAGATTTGGAAAAATAAACAGAGATTCCATGTTCAGTGGAATAACTAATGGAATATTGTTAAATTCTCTGATAATCAGGTGTGCAAAACAGAATACGGAGCTTAAATGTATGGACTCGCGTCTCTCTCTCATTCAGCATGAACCAAAATGTTTCCATGGCTGCGATGTCACATTTAATTTCTAACCTATTATTTATTTTGTAAACAAAGCTTTGTGCTTCACTCGTATCATATTCACGTAAATACTGCCACAGCCCTATCAGTAGGTACCGAATATACCCGGATTCTCGGTACTACCGGTACTACAGAAATGCTGGTATCGTCACATTTTCAAAATTTCAGTACCGACTTGGTACCGAAGTACCGGTACTTTTGACAACACTATTCCTAATATTGTTTTGGGAGTCTCCTACAAGCATGCAAGGTCAAAAAACACTTTTGTTTTCTCAAAATATACATTTAATTTCACCTCAATTCTCAATGTTAAATGATTTGTTAGAAGCAGTTCAAAGAATCAGTCTCTCTAAACCCCTCCTTTCTGTGAGCTTACACTGCTCTGATTGGTCAGAAGGCCTAATCCTTTGTGACTATAGGTCACACACATATGGTACTGCACGTACCCTGCGCCCATTGCCATAACTGAATGACAGCTATCAATTCGCAAGACATTGTATACAATGTATGGACAGAAAAGATGGCATCGATTTTACCGTATAAATTCGAGCCTAAGTCCAACGATGAAACGTCTGAAGTAGTCGATCAACCAGAAACTGATTTGCATTCACGACTCTAGTACGACATTTCTATATGGTACCACCACTTCAGGCTCACCATCAGACCACCATCATATATTAAACTTGCCTGATCATTAACCTCCTAAGCACTGGGACCATTTTAGGGATATCCACCTGGATTTGGCATACCCAAATTGAAAAGCTTCCCATACCTATATACAGTGGTCTAAATACAAAATCTTGGTGTCATTTTACAGGAGGCCCTTTGAAGTTACATAAACACTCCTAAAAGTGATAATAAAAATTATAGTATATATTGTGTATATAGTGTATACTTTATTAAAGTCTCCCCATACCATTTACAGTGGTATAAATCCAATATCGCATTGTTATTTTACAGAAAACCCTTTGAAAATACATAAAACACTGCTGAAAGTGATATATATATTATAATATATTTTGTCTGTATTATAATAAACAAACACAAACAAACAAACAAAAAAAGAGGCGTTTTATGATTTTGATCAGTTTTATTCTTTCAGGAGACACAATACTCTATTACAATCTAGAACATCCTCCAGATTTGTATAATTCCTTATATGTGCATCATTTTTTGTCACCTGTGTTGAGCATCACCTCAGCATCACCCGGCTGCCTCCTGGAGATGTGATGTGCCAGATGCTGCTGCTCACTAATCTTCAACAGAAACTGAAACAAAGAAATTACTGTTTATACACAGTTTTTGCACTGTAATAATACCCATTTCACAATATCAAAATGTAGATTTACTGAAATGGCAATTCTATTCAAGTTTGCACACTTGCAGACAGCTGTGCAGTGTGCAAGTAGCCTTGCCATATCATAACGCATAGGTTTGCCTTTTTTTTTTTTCTTTTTTTTTGTCATAATAATAATAGTAATATGTAATGCATAATAAAAATAATAAGTTTATCATATTGGTTGCTGTTCTTTCACATTTTAAAATAATAATTCAAAAATATAAGCATTGTAAATGCACCAAACGCTCTCCTCTCGTGCGTCCTCCCCATTGCGTCGCTGGCCGAGGCAATAATCACTTTAGTTTCGCTTTCAAAGATCTCTTTTATCGATGCTTTTCCGTTTCTACATGTGATTAAAGCATTGTCACAAAGCATTTTAGCGCTAAAACTAGCTCCTAAGTCTGTGAGACGTTAGAAGTAGTCAAGAGGACTCCTAAATCACTAAGACCAAATCACAAACAGTCCTAATCCACCCAAAGACACTGCACACCATTGAGGCAATTAGAGCCTTGGGTGCTGAACCTTTTCTTCATAAATGCAATACATTTTGATTTATAGATTTAAATCTACGATGAGACGGCAAAAAAAAACTTTAACAAATAAATAAATTATTGAATATTGTCTGATTACCTGTGGCAGTGGTTTTCATGAGTTCACACTTACAAATGAATGGAGTAAAAAAAAATTAAATAAATAAATATATATATTACATAAAAAGCGTATTTGTTGTGCTGTCCAAGAGGATTGAGGGCTCCGAGCTTGGAATTCAGCCCAAACCCACAGGTCTCCCCATAGGCGAGTCGGCTCTCTGTGCATATATTCCTCTTCTCGAGCTGATTAGAAAGACTGTTCAAATGTGTTTCTCCCAAACTTTGATTATAAAATATAATTTGTCGCTTGAATTCTGCATTCTCTTGATGAAGACATCCAAGAGGTGGACAATTAACTGTATATACTAGTTTAATTAGTGACACTTAGCCTACATTTTTAAAACCTTTATGGCAACAATATGGCAACATTTTATTTTGACTATGGCAACATTTGTATTAAAAAATATTTATTTGAATAGGGCAACATTTGTATTTTAAAATCTTTATTTTAATATGGAAACATGACGCCTCATTCTACAATATTTCTATGATTAAATTGCTGACTCCTCCCCCATCAGCCAATCACTGTGTATATACTCCATAGCAACGAGGTCAACCCCGCCCTTACTTAGCTTAAGACTTAAGTCTATTCCTTAGTAAAAGTTGGTCTCAGCAGCTTTGTGAATAGGTTTTAAGAGAAAACTCTTAGCTAAGAACTTTTACTGCCATTTAGGAGAACTCTTAGTGTAAGATAAAATGTTTTGTGAATACGGCTCCAGATGTGTACACAGACTTTTTGTCATAACTATTAAAGTAAAAAATGGCTATATCATTGTTTGACATTACAATGGGTGTTTACTGTTTTACAGAGAGAATACTTGGAGAATAACTGGTTTGCCGAATAATAATGTCAAATAATGTTCTTAGTCTTTTCTTCCTGTGGGGGAGACTACTTACTATGAATTAAATGGAAATCAAATTAAATACAATTTGTGTAACCAAAACGCCAGTAATGCCCTAAAGAAAAAGAAAAAACTTGGCGTGTGACTTTTAATTATAAACAAGCCCGAAATACACCGGGCCTCTTATTTTGAAATGTCTACACAATTGCAGGCTGATCCTTCAGATTCTTACAAACGTCTAAAACATTTTATATAAAGGTCATAAAGTAGACATTGTAATAATTCATCAACTTGAGTTCATTAGCAATCACTTGGCATAAATCGTACTCGGTTACTAACGTAACCTCGGTTCCCTGAGATACGGAACGAGTACTGCGTATGGGAAAGGTCTCCCTTTTTCCCCGCTGCTGAAGCCTTTTTCAATAACGCAGTGTAACTGCATCGTCATTGGTTCACTCATAGACAAGTTGTTGAACCAATGACGGCGCGGCATAGCTGCGCGGCCTATGGCGACAAAGCGCGCAAATATTCCCGCCGAAATGGGCGGGGTTAGGGGCTATATAAGCAGGCGTTTCGCCATAGGATTTCAGTGTAATCGACTGAAGCGACGACCCTGAAGCCGCAGCCTCATGGCACGGCAAGTGACGCAGTACTCGTTCCGTATCTCAGGGAACCGAGGTTACGTTAGTAACCGAGTACGTTCCCTTTCGATACTTCACTCGTACTGCGTATGGGGAACGAATTCAACCACGCCGTGCCACGGCTGGGAACGATATAGCCTGTATTTGGACACATGGAAGGGGGTCCAAAAAGACAAGCGAGAAGGCAAAGCCTTAACCGAACCCTAGTTACACTTAAGGAAATAATTCCTGGGGTTGTGTGAGGCGGAACTCACCAGAGGCCGCTTAATCACACTGAAAGAACCCGAGCTTGCAAGGTCGGGACATCGAGATGATAGAATCTGACAAAAGTGGACGGCGAAGACCAGCCGGCCGCCTCACAGATGTCTTGAATGGAAACTCCGTTGGACCAAGCCCACGAGGAAGCCATTCCTCTAGTGGAGTGGGCCCTGACTCCTATGGGGCAGTCTGCACCCAGTGAGGAGTAGCACAGGTTAATAGCGTCCACTATCCAACGGGAAAGGCGCTGTTTTGAGACCGGAGACCCCTTGGTGCGGCCACCAAAACAAACAAAGAGCTGATCCGACTGCCTAAAAGGCTGCGATCGCTCTACATAGGTCCTCAATGCCCTGACTGGGCAGAGTAGCTCCAGCTCTCGTTCATCCGCCGAGGGAGGAAGAGCAGAAAGCGAGATGACCTGAGCTCTAAACGGGGTTGAGAGCACCTTAGGAACGTAGCCATGCCTAGGTTTCAGAACGACCTTCGAGTCTCCAGGCCCAAATTCAAGGCATGCAGGGCTCACAGAGAGGGCCTGCAAATAGCCAACGCGCTTAACCGATGCCAGTGCTAACAGCAGAGCGGTCTTTAGCGTTAGGAGCCTGAGATTGGCTGAACCCATTGGCTCAAAGGGGGTTCCCTTTAAGGCCCTGAGGACCAGTGAGAGGTCCCAAGTGGGAACGGTGAGGGGGCGAGGAGGATTCAATCGCCTAGCACCCCTCAGGAAACGGATTACAAGGCCGTTACGTCCCACTGATTGGCCAGCAATGGGAGCATGGAAGGCCGCAATGGCTGCTATGTAAACCTTAAGAGTGGAAAGGGTGCGCCCCATTTCCAAGCGTTCTTGGAGGAAAGACAGTATGAAGGATACGTCACTCTCCACAGGGTCTATGTTGCGTGAGGAACACCAATCAACAAAGACAGACCATTTCTGGTCATAGAGGCGTCTCGTGGACGGGGCTCTAGCCTGAGAAATGGTATTTAGGACGTCCCCGGGGAGGCTGGTCGGCTCCCATCAAGGGACCAGAGGTGCAGAGCCCAAAGCTCCGGCTGTGGGTGCCAGATCGTCCTGTTTGCCTGAGAGAGGAGGTCCCGTCTCAGGGGAATTGGCCACGGGGCTCTCAGGGAGAGCTTGAACAGCTCCGAGGACCAAAACCTGGTTCCTCCAGAGCGGGGCCACCAGAAGGACTCTGTGTTGGTCTTCTGATGCGCCTGATGACCTGAGGGATCAGTTCGATCGGAGGGAAGGCGTAAAGGAGCGTACTGGGCCATGTATGGGCCAGAGCATCGACTTCCTTCGAGAAAAAAATGTTGGGCAATGAGAGTTGTCTTCTGAGGCGAAGAGGTCTATCTCTGCCCTCCCGAAGAACTCCCAAATCTTGAGGACTACTTGGGGGTGGAGCATCCACTCGTCGGAGGGGATGTTGCTCCGTGACAACATGTCTGCGCCCAGATTGTTCCTGCCAGGAACATGAGTCGCTCTGAGCGACTGAAGCCTCGGAAGAGCCCATTCCAGAAGACGTTTCGCCAGAGCACATAAGCGGCTGGACGAGAGACTGCCCTGGTGGTTTAAATATGACACCACTGTCATACTGTCCGATCGGACTAGAACATGACGTCCTGTCAAGTGAGCCTGAAAAGACTGAAGGGCCTTCATCACTGCTAGCATCTCTAGACAGTTGATGTGTAGAAGGCTTTCCTCGTGACTCCACGAGCCGAAGGCCGGTCTGCCCTCGCACACAGCGCCCCAACCCGAGTTGGAAGCGTCCGTTGAGAGCACCGTCCTTCGTGAGACCGCCTGTAAGGGTACTCCGCGCTTGAACCACATAGGGTCCATCCAAGGTTTCAGGGCTAGAAGACAGGCCTGATTGACTTTGAGACATAAGCGGCCGTGCCGCCAGGCGCTGGGAGGAACCCAGAACTTCAACCAGTACTGAAGAGGCCGCATCCGAAGAAGGCCGAGCTGCAGCACCGGGGAGGCGGAAGCCATCAGCCCTAGTAGCCTCTGGAAAAACTTCAGAGGGAGACAGGCTTTGTTCTTGATTGAGGCCGTGAGCTGCTGAATCGCTAGAGCACGCTCCGGCGAGACTACTGCCGTCATACGGACTGAGTCGAAAACTGCCCCCAGAAACGAGATTCGCTGGGTGGGGCACAGCGAGCTCTTGGCTAAGTTGACCCTGAGACCCAGACATTGTAAATGGCTGAGGAGCACGGATCTGTGATGTTCCAGCTCGGCTCGCGAACGGGCTAGAATGAGCCAGTCGTCGAGATAATTTAGGACCCGGATTCCCATCTGCCTCAGAGGGGAAAGCGCCGCGTCCATGCACTTGGTGAAAGTGCGAGGAGCCAGAGACAGCCCGAAGGGCAGGACCGTATATTGGTACGCCACTCCCTCGTATGCGAATCTCAAGAATCGTCTGTGACGGGGGGCTATCTGGATGTGAAAATACGCATCCTTCAGGTCCAGCGAGCAGAACCAGTCCTCGGGGCAAATGTGCGCGAGGATCTGTTTCAGCGTCAGCATTTTGAACTTCCGTCTCATGAGGGAGTGATTCAAAAGTCTGAGGTCTAGAATGGGTCTGAGACCACCATCCTTCTTGGGGACCAGAAAGTAGCGGCTGTAAAAGCCTGACTCGCTCTCTGTCGGGGAAACTATTTCCACAGCTCCCTTTCTTAGCAACGTCATAACTTCGGCTCGGAGGACATGCGCGTCGTCCGGATTGACCGAGGTTTGAAGCACCCCGCCGAAGCGAGGGGGCCGTCGTGCAAACTGGAGCGAGTAGCCCTGGTTACGATCCCCATAACCCATTCTGACACATCGGGGATGGCCTGCCAGGCCTCGGCCCGAGTGGCAAGGGGTTGAATGATATCGGGTGACAGACCGCCGTTGAGGGGGTCGTACACCGAGAGGGGTGGAAGAGGAAATTTGCTCTTTTTTAGATGAGGTAAAATATTGTTCGCCGTGAAAACGGCGTTTGGAGTGGGCGCAACAGGTGTGGGCCCAGCTGTCACTTGGAGCATGTTTCCCACGCCCGGAATTAAACGAGGCGGAGGGGAAATTACTCGTGGGAGCTTTTGGGGCTGTCCGGTCGCAACGGGACGATCCCCCATCCTCTTCCTTCCTGACGATCCCCCATCCTCTTCCTTCCTGACGAATCAGGACGACTTCGGAGGCACCGGGTCCAGCACAATCTTGGGCCGGGGTCCCTGGCGTCTCGGGAAGGGAGGGCGCTTCGCAGGGCGCGAGCGCTGGCGATGCTCCTTGGGTGGCGCCGCCTGTGTTGCGGGTGGAGCTGGCTTGTTCTGCTGAGCCGGCGCAGTCCTGGGGCGGCTGGACGCAGAAGCAGAGCTGGAGCGCTTCGGCAAGAAATGCCTCATAGCCTGAGACGATTTCTGCGCAGCAGTAAAGCGCTCGGTGAAGCCGTCCACTGCAGGCCCGAAGAGACCAGAGGGAGAGACCGGGGCGTCTAAGAAGACCGTCTTGTCCAGGTCCTTGATCTCCGTTAGGTTGAGCCACAGGTGGCGCTCCAACACTACCAGGCTGGCCGTGGAATGCCCAATGGCCTGGGCCGTGGCCTTCGTGGCTCGCAGGGCAAGGTCGGTGGCGCTGCGAAGGTCAATTCCAGACTCGTCCAGCGAGCGGAGGAGTTTGGCCTGGAAGACTTGAAATATGGCCATTGTATGGAGCGCGGAGGCAGCCTGGCCTGCCGAGGTGTAAGCCCGTCCAGCCAAAGTAGAGGTGGTCCGACAGGGCTTGGAAGGAAGGGCCCTCTTAGTCTTCCATCCCACAGCCGCGGGAGGGCAGAGGTGAGCAGCCACCGCTTCGTCTAGGGGTGGCAGGTGCTCGTATCCCTTCTCTTCGGCGCCGTCGACGGCGGTGAGGGCGGAGCGGTGCGTTGTGTGAAGGCGGGCGGAATACGGAGCGTGCCACGACTTCGTGAGCTCCTCGTGGACCTCAGGAAAAAAGGGCACTGAGCGCTGGCGAGGTGCTTGGCGGCGGCCTGGCAGGAACCACTCGTCCAGGCGGCTGCGAGACGGCTCCTCTGGAGGGGCCCACTCGAGGTCCAGCTCTTCCACGGCTCTGGACAGGATGCGGAAAAGCTCGGCATCCATGCCCTGGCCGTGCTCAATGGGCTCCAAGGGAGGCGGGGGAGCGGGGTCATCCGGCTCGCCAGCCCATCCTTCCGCTTCGGAAGCCGCAAGTGACATGGAGTCATCCTGCTCGTCGTCTGTTCCTCCGAATGAGACGAGGTCACTTGCTTCGGCAGAGGGACGCTGCTCAGGGCGAGAGAACAAGACGGGAGAGGGTTCCCTCGGAGGAGAAGGCGAGGCACGCGGGGGCTGGGCCGGCGTGAGCTCGCCTAACTCCGGGCGCTGAGTCGCTCTACCCCGCTGTCTCTTCCTGGCCGGTTCGCGGGAGGAAGGAGACGGGAGGGCGCGAGCGGCGAGATCGCCCTCAGTGAAGAAGGCGACCCGCGAGTGCAGGGAACTGAGACTCATGCACTCGCAGTGCGGGCATGAGTCTCCAGCAAGCGCGCCGTCCGCATGGGGCTTGCCCAGGCAGGCGACGCACTCGCTGTGTCCGTCGCTGTCGTGCAGGGGGGCCCTGCACGTAGCACATGAGTGACAGGGCATCGTGAGACGCCGGTGCCGTGAAAACAGCAGTTGGGTGGCTCTTTGTAGAGTGGCGAGGGCCGCGGAAGCTCTTAGAAGCGGTGAAAACCGCTGAAATTGCTCTTTTAGAGCGGCGTTGAGCCGCGGGTGAAGCTCTCAGGCGGCGCGCCGGATGGCGGCAGGGGACGCACAGGAAGCGGCCGGGAGCGGGAAGCGGGAGGCGGCGACTCGACGACGGCGCTGTAGCTGCAGTCAGTGAGGGCGCCGGCGCTGTCCTCAACCGGCGAGTCCAGGCGAGTCCGCTGCGGGAGCCTCTTCAGACGGCGGCGAGAGCTGTCAGGAAGGCGGCGAGCTTCTTCGGCTTCAGGCGGAGATCAGCGAAGAGAAGTAGAGGTCGTCGCTGAAGGAGAAAACACTGAAATCCTATGGCGAAACGCCTGCTTATATAGCTCCTAACCCCGCCCATTTCGGCGGGAATATTCGCGCGCTTTGTCGCCATAGGCCGCGCAGCTATGCCGCGCCGTCATTGGTTCAACAACTTGTCTATGAGTGAACCAATGACGATGCAGTTACACTACGTTATTGAAAAAGGCTTCAGCAGCGGGGAAAAAGGGAGACCTTTCCCATACGCAGTACGAGTGAAGTAGCGAAAGGGAACTGCGCTTTTCATTGATTGAGAATCACTTTGAAGCAATCTGAAGCACTGTTGCGCGAGCTTGTAGAACGTGCAACAGCGCCGCCTTGTAACTTTGCAACATGTAGCGCTCTTTGTGAAATATCCAGCGTGTCTCTGCAGTGCCCGTCGGAATGTCAGCGGGAGTTAGGGCTGTCGCGATAACCGCAATATCGTAATACCACGCTATTTACGAGCCAACCGCAGAGGACTGCAAATACTGCAGCAATCACAATATTTGCATGTTTATTTTTTGAAAGGTATGTCCTTCTCGTTTTACACTTCATGCATGTGTACTAAATATTAAATAAGTTAATAATGATCATAATGTGTACCATGGTAATTTGTACAGAGGCTCCGTAGATTTGCACTGCAATTACCTGCATCTGTCCTTCAGGCCGAGACATATATTCATGAAAAAAGGTTGTCTTGTCCAAGGATAGAAATCTCTCCCTTAGCATCAACACATTACTGGTCAGCTGAGCCTTATAAAGTGGCGCTCAAAGTTAAAATGATTTCAACAGCATGTTTAATTACATCGCTCTTTAAATGATCAGCGTTTTTGAACGTGCAGTTGAATGAATGGTTTAAAAACTCAAAGACAGTCCCTTGCCGCCACCTTGTGGCGCAACAATGTAACTGCACTTACTGACAGCCTGTCTGGAACACGCAGAGATGAGTAGTTCTGCTTATACTCGTGACATATCAGCAGAAAGTCTCTCGTTTAGTCAGATTTGAGGATCTGAACTAACTATTATACATATAACAATAGCCCTACGATCTTACTGTCAGATTTGTTCTGTTATGTAGACCCTTATTTTGACATTCTTGTTACTTCCTGTTTAAACACACTATTTAGTTTCGTTATTGAATATGACCATGTTACACAGATTTTATATATATACACATACACACACACATATATTTATATAATATAGCGGTAAAACCGCATATTGCGCTATTTAGCCACTCAAAAATACCGCAAGGGAAAATCCTTAACCGCGACAGCCCTAGCGGGAGTAAACGGTTTTGACGAACACATAACAAGCAGGTACGAATCGTGTAGGACGAGGGGACATTTTCCACAAGTTAATCGATCGCGGATGGTTTCATTATCTTGGGCAGATATAAAAGTATAAGAGAATAAAAATAAAGCAAAAATGTCTCCAAATATACTTGGGCGGTGGTTAATATACCTGGGAGGCCCACCCAAGTAAAGACTATGTGTGGGAAGCACTGCATTCTATTACATTACAGATAGAGCTCCACTCTACTGTAATAATAAAAACTCGGAGGAAAAAAATTTGTTTTGCATGTTGTAAACTCCCACTTTAGCCGAGCTCAAAGTGAATAGCTGGTAATGCATTACACTTTGTAAACAAAAGTCGTGCTCCATCCTTGATCATTACTCCAAGTAAGACAGACAAGCTGCATTAACTCCCTGAGGTCTGAAAACGCGTCGGCGTGTTTTGCAGGATTTTTTTCACATGGCAGCAAAACAGACTTAAAATACTCCGTCATTTCTTGTCATAGAGACATAAGTAATATATCAATTGAAACTATAGAATGTCTTCTTTTATTTGTGTACACTCAGAGTAAAAACACAATGTTGTGCTTTTTGTAAAATAAAGAAAACTAACATGCGTGATCTCTCCTCTCCCTCTGAACGAACTCCAATCTGATAGTTCTCAGAAAATGAACTGTAACTTATGAATACTAATGACAAAAAAATGGCACTTACGTCTAAAGAAACGTTGAAATGTCAGATTTTAAATCGTGTAAGTCAAATCAAAAACAAACATTCTGTGTTTATGTAATCTGTATGAAAAGAGAGCCATGTCAGAAGTCTGTGATTCAGCTCATTACCCGCTAATGCGGCCACGCCCACGGAGCCAGCGATATTCAGACGCAAATTCAGAGGCAATACATGCATACATCGTCTCAATCGTGTATTTATTGTCTTGAAAAGTGTTTATTTGGATGGTAAAGCCATGGTTGGCGATCTCTAGAAGACATGCCGTTAGTTCCTAGTTCCTTTTCTTCTTCATATGAATTTGTGGCCTAAAGGTGTACAGAGCGCCCTCCGGCTGCAAGTATGAATTAAAAACACTATTCCTGAAATGTCCTCTTCTTCTTTAGAATAATTTGTGGACTAAATGTGCACAGAGAGCGCCCTCCGGCTGCAAGTATGAATTAAAAACACAGTATCCAGCACTCATCGTGATGACAATAAATATTACTTCTCAGTATAGAAAATTGACATAAATATATAAGAATCCATCAATATTTCTCCAAATGTGCATGCTTTTAAGCTAAAAGCCTATATGAAATGCCATAGAGGTAACATAATTGTTCAGACACTTTGCATCACAGATATAATTAAATTTTAAAGAATATAAATAGAATACAATTATTTTAAATTGTAATAATATTTCACAGTATTGCTGTTTATGATGAGCTGAGACATGATTACAAAGGGTTTTTTTCACAGCCTACCTGACTGAAAGGCCTCATTAATATGCAAGTCATTTCAGGTCATTATTCTGCAATTCTTTTGTCTTCTCAGGTGTAAATGGCCCATTATTCATGCAGATTCACGCCTCCACGCATACTGTGTTTCTTGACAAAAGTGTCTTACAAAATTTAAATCTCTCTATTGTTTTATATGAAAGAGTAGGCAGCATAATTTTTTACATAATTCTGAAGCAAAAACTCTAGTCTACAACCTCCAATACCCAGAAGTCTTGTGAACACAGATTTAATATATATTTTTTGGCCTTATTTCAGTGACTTAAGTTTTTTGTTTTTTCAATAACCACGCATAAACATTATTCCTTCAAAAATACAAACATGTACATACATGTTCCTCACATATTATGGTAGCCTAGTTTGTGCTGAATACAGAGTAATGACACTTTTTCCATTAATATGTTTATGAACAACTGAAAAAAGCACAAATGTCAGGGCATGTCAAAACTTCTCCAGGCCCCAAATCAGCCTCAGACTCCAGAGGGTTAATCAAAAATTTTTAGACAATATTGGACCCACATCTGAATAGCAGAACTACAGAAAACATGACTTAAGCCGGGGACACATTTAACGATTGTAAAGCTGATTATGAATGTAAATTGTTACTTATGACTGATCGCTAGGGCTGTGACGGTATGGGTTTTTATCTTACTGCAGTGATGAAGCAACAAATCCCGCAGTTTGGCGCAAGGACATGTTTGTGTGCTTTTTGTTGTGTGCTTTTACCAGAACGAAGCGCTTGATCTTCTGTGTAAAGACTGCGCATTGTGCACGAGTGCCAAAAGAACTGATAACAGTGGCGACGAGCAAAAACAACTCATTCCAGCGAGAGATCGCCTCTTATTTAACACAGACCAATGAATTTCTTATTGAATTGAGATGTCTTTCTTTTAGGTACATCCGTACATGCCGCAAGATGTTGCAAAAAGGGGTAGGGTCGTGGGGACACGTCCCACCCGGAAATTATGCCTATACAATAGTACTTTGAGGAAACTATTAAAAATATTCCACAGAATGAATAGTCTTGTTTTATTTGTCATTTCTACGACTTTCCAAAAGATTGGAAAAATATAGAAAGATTGCTTACGTTGGTCAGAAGAGAGAAATATGCCAAATTTGCTGTCACTCTCTCAGCTGTTGTATTAGAAACACCCTCGCAGCATAATTCAGGAGAATATTTGTATTAAATGTGAATTATTTTTATTTAAAAGTAGACATTTCAAGCTTTCTTTAGACGTATGTTTCCTGTTTGTGTGAGCTGAGTTTGTTCATTTTTAAGATGTTTCAGATAGATTCAAAGACCGATCAAAGTGCATTGTTTTTATTTTACAAAAGCAGGTTTTGTTTTTGTGAGTGTACACCAATAAAAGTAGACCATTTTTAGCTTGTAATGATGTCTTGCACTAATCTGTATCGCCAAAAATGACGGAGTAGACCTATTTTAAGTTGTTTCAGCTGTCGTGAGGAAAAACCCATCAGAACACGCCGGCGTGTTAGTCGGATGGTCAAAGAAAACGTAGCCTATCTAGTTTCATATTTGTTTCAATATTAGACTATAGTCTAATATTCAATTAGTTTTTAAATATTCAAAAAGTTTTTAGCCTAATATTAGTTTTTAAATTTCATTTATGTTGATTATGAAAAGTGAACAGCATGACTAAGATAGGACATGCAGTGGGTCAGACATGATTTTGACCACTCCAGTAAGTTTTGTTTTGTAGTAAGCCTTTCTTTAAAGTAAATTTCGTTTTGTATAAATTGTATCTTAATTTTTAATTAATGTTTATCAACCAGGTGCCTGGATTTAATAAATAGGAAGAAAACCAAGAATGTCAGGCGTGAACGTCATAATTAATTGATAAGATGTTGGTCTAACAATATATTTTAGTTGAACATTATCTGTAGAAATCACGTCCTGGAACCTAGCAGTTAATTAATAATAATCAGACACACGCACAAAATAAATCCCCCATATGTTTGGACTGTCCCTCCCCCTTGCGCGAAGCAGTTTATTTCTCCAAAAGCACTTGAACATAGGGACAGTGAGTGAATTATGATAACAATGATTAGGGCCCGAGCACCGATGGTGTGAGGACCCTATTGGAATTGCTCTGTTTATTATTATTATTATTTAGGCCCGAGCACCGATGGTGTGAGGACCCTATTGTAATTGCTCAGCCAATTATTCTTCTTCTCCAAAATGAATCGCATTTTTGAGGGCCTAAACGTTCTCAAAAACTCATGAAACTTTGCACACGCGTCAGAAGTGGTGAAAATTTACATCTGATATGGGTTTCAGAATTAGGTGTGGCAAAATGGCTCGATAGCGCCACCTACAAAATTTCAATTAAGCACCCTTCGTGCTACGTTTCACGTACAGTTATGAAATTCAGTAGACAGATGTAACAGCCCAATACCTACAAAAAGCCCCTGGGTACAGAGTTTGTAAACCCAACAGGAAGTGAGATATTTTGAATTTTCTCTACAAAATTTTGGCAGTTTTTGCCATTTCCACATGTTGTACTTTAACGAACTCCTCCTAGAGCTTTAATCAGATCAACATCATATTTGGTCAGTCTAATCTAAAGGCCTTTGAGACGTTAAATTGCGAAGATCTAGAGTTTTCGCTGAAGGGCGTGTCCGTAGCGGCCTGGCAAAGTTCGATGTTTCGCCATGAAACAGGAAGTTGTTGTAACTCGGGCATACAATGTCTGATCTGCCCCAAACTTCACATGTTTTATTAGAGTCCTGACCTGAAGACATCTATATGACAATATTCAGTTAGTCATAGCGCCACCTGGGGGCAACAGGAAATTACATGTTTTACACTGTGATTAACTCCTCATAGAGATTAAACCAGATCAACATCATATATGGCCAGTCTAATCTTAAGGCCTTTGATGTTAAATTGCAATCTTGAGTTTTCGTTGAAGGGCGTGTCCGTGGTGACCGTCAAAGTCTGATGTTTCGCCATGTAAGGTGAATCACTTTTTTGAGGGCCGAAACATACTCGAAAACTCATGAAACTTTGCAGATGTGTCAGAAGTGGTGAAAATTTACGTCTGATATGGGTTTCAGAATTAAGTGTGGCAAAATGGCTCGATAACGCCACCTAAAAAATTTTCAACGAAGCGCCCCTGACACTACGTTTCACGTACAGGTATGAAATTTGGTACACACATCTAATAGCCCAATACCTACAAAAAAGTCTCTTGGAGTGAAATCTGAAACCAACAGGAAGTCAGATATTTTGAATTTTCTTTGCAAAATTTGTGCAGTTTTTGCCATTTCCAGACGTTGTACTTTAACAAACTCCTCCTAGAGCTTTAATCAGATCAACATCATATTTGGTCGGTCTAATCTAAAGGCCTTTGAGACGTTAAATTGCGAAGATCTAGAGTTTTCGCTGAAGGCGTGTCCGTGGCGGCCTGGCAAAGTTTGATGTTTTCGCCATGAAACAGGAAGTTGTTGTAACTCGGACATACAATGTCTGATCTGTTCCCCGACTGCCAGCTAAAATCAGATTTTTTTTTTTTTTTTTTTTTTTTTTTTTTTTTTTTGCATATCCAGATGGGTTTTGAAAGTCTGGACAGGGAAAAAATCTTTCTTTTTTTTTTTTTTCAAATCTGATTGAAACCACATTTGGAGTTTCCAATTAGATTTTTACAGATGCATCTCAGTCTGGACACTCTGGCTGCTCAAATCGAATTTCAAATAGTCTTTTGAGTCACTCTTAATGTGACACAATAATAACATCAAAACTGGTGACTGAAATGCTGGAAGTATTCAAACTCGGAATCTGAGAGAGAAAAAATTCAGAATCGTACAAAATAAACTCGAATTCTGAGAAGAAATGTCAGAATTGTGAGATATAAACTTGGAATTCTGAAAATAATGTCAGAATTGTGAAATATAATTTGGAATTCTGAGAAGAAAATTTTGAGATATATCTTGGAATTCTGAGAGACAAAATTGGAATTCTGAAAAAAATGTTAGAACTGTGATATGAACTTGGAATGCCGAAAAGAACGTCCTAATTTTGAGACATAAAATTGGAATTCTGAGAAGAAATGTCTGAATTGTGAGATATAAACTTGGAATTCCAAAAAGAAATGTCCTAATTTTAAGATAAACTCTGAATTCTGAGAAGAAATGTTCGAATTTTCACACAAATTTTATTTGATCACTTGCAATTATTGTGGACAGTCTGCCTGAAAAGATCTGTTTTGAGAAAAAAAATCAGATTTGTTATTTTGTATTGGGCATTTTATTTTTTATTTATTTACCTGCCCACTGCCATATAAATGAGCTCAAAGCTACAGTCATCTGTAATGTTGATCTCATGGGCTCTTGAACATGTCCTGTGACTGTATTCCCAGCTCTATAACCTGTATTTAAGGGACATCTGTGTTTCTAAATGTACATTTTGTCATATTTCACATATTAAAGCGACATCAATATCCTGGAATGTATTCGTCTCAGATGAATAATGTCCTCAGGCCTACAGATGTTTGGTTTTATAAGTGCAATCAAGGTGAACTCGTCTTATATGCAGGGATTGGGTGACATTGCTGCAGGACGTCAACATGGGTAAGAGAAACTGTGAAATGCAATTTTTCAATTTCCTCACTGGTGGAGGGTCATGGCAGCACTGGAAATAGATAGTGTTGTCATACAGAATACACTTTTGTTCCCTTAAAGAAATGTAAAAAGTGTAAATGTGTTTTATGCATTTATTTTCTCTTGATTCGGTCCTTAAATTAGATTAGATTAACTTTATTGTCATTGTGAAGCACAGAACCAATGAAACTGGTGTAACTTAACCGAGACAAATATCTGTTTAGTTGTTTAAGCTACTGTTGTAGATACTGCAGCATTTTGTAAATGTTGCCAGTAGTTAATGCAATAATTTAATGCTGTAAAGGTTACAGCAATAGTAGCAAATAAAGATATATTTGAGGTATGTGTAGATGCTCTGGAGGTAAACTTGACCTTCATGTTGACTTTTAAGCTAAGAAATTTTCTATTATATTTTCTCCCTGTTACTTTTTTTCCTCTGATTCCAAGTTATAGACAATAAGCTCTTGCTTCAAACATGTAGAAAAATTCCCACAATGACGTTCTAGTTGGGAATAAAGTGTGTTTGACAGTTAACAAGTACATGCCCAGAGACTCGCCACCCCGTCATGTTTTTCAGCAGAGCCTAATTTCTCAAATGTGTTATTCATTATAGATAATAAAGCACCTCCCTAAATACTCAGAGAAATAAGATGCCTTCACCTTGTATAGTGCAGGTTATTTTAAAGGCCTGGGGTTTGGAGTATAGAGGAGCAGACGTGTCATGGGACGAGTCTCAAGTGGACGTTTTAAAAGTCTGAAAGTGGATATGGGCACAAATGCTTTTGGAGAGAAAGTTTCCTGTAAAGTCTGTTCAACATGTCAAGGGTCAGAGAGTGAACAAAGTTAAAATGAGTCAGGTTTTTTTGCTTGCATAAAGAACATGAAGCCTATTTTTAGAACCAATACCAATTATAATGTAATAATTCCTGTTCATCAATTATCATGCAAATAATGTCAAAAGGCATATGGGAAAATCCTTTCTTACACTCTAAAAAAATGCTAGGCATGCTAGGTTAAAACAACCCAGTTGGGTTAAATATGGACAAACCCA
>JAOTNS010002525.1:0-50518 GCA_028476615.1 Culter alburnus
AAGTTGACATTGTTGACTCTCATCATCTTCGCTGTGGATGTGCAGAATGCACTTTTCATTCGGATTACATAATCAGAGTAGCCCATTTCTTTTCGTTTTTAATTATTTTCGTTTAAAAGACATTTCGAGCTTTCTATAGATATTTTTCTCGTGTCTGTGAGGCAAGCAGCCTATGCTGAGTTTCGGTTCATTTAGCCTATATAAGACGCGCTCCAGATCAAGTGATCGCGCCCGCACATCCATGAATAATATTTTTCTTCTTTTATTAAATCCAGGCAATTTGTTAATGAAACATTGATTAAAATTAAGATTCAATTTTTACAAAACGAAATTCACTTTAAAGAAAGGCTTTCTACAAACAAAACTTAATGAAGCGATCAAATCATGTCTGACCCACTCCATGGGCTCTATAATACACTCGGCGCAATGCGACGCAAGGCGCAGCGCAAGTGTGTTGCTAGTTTGCTTCCGGCGCCGTTCGCGTTTTCCGTTCAGCACCACGTCCTTAAATTAGTAAATGCATTTGCGCCAGTTAGTGCGCCCATGGGCGTGCTGGTCTAAAAAAGAGCTGCAAATAGATTGCGCCATAGACCAACTCAAACCTGGTCTAAAGTCAATGGTGCAATATTTTTTTGTTAGAGCGCGTTGGTAGAAACTGTGCCTCTGGGCGCGTCCACAGTGCGCGTTGACTTTGCTTATTACACACAGGGATGCGCATCACACAAACATGCCAAATATTAAAAACAAAAGGATTACAGTGTAAATAATATATTGTGTAGGCTACATAAAAAAATGTAATGATGAATAGTCATTGCGTGTATTTGAATTAGGCTACATATTTTCAATTCAGCCTATTAATAGTTATAATGATGAACGAAATAGGCTAATTGAACAATCGTGCCAATACACACACATATATATTAACTGACTCATCGCGCGGAGCTATTTGAAAGCCTGCATCCAACGCAGACGACTGAAAGATTGACTGGCACTTAACAGGTAATTCAGCAAAACATCACTCGTTGAACTCCTCAGTTGAATCAGTGTGTTTAATAAGTCGGTGTATTTTATAATGTTACGTATTTTCGAATTGTTCAGCCAAATGGAGTACCTGCTCTGCCAAAGAATCGAAAGACGGAGGAGGCATAATGAAGGAGATGTCCTCCGCTGGCGTTAGGTCTGGGGTGGCTGTATGTGGCTTTTTCAGCTTTTCCGCCAACAAATTCCACCATGTAAATAGCAATCCGCCGTGGCGCGAGCGCATCTCGCTCTTAAAGAGAATGGGAGATGAAACTCTGATTGGTTTATTGAACGTTACGCCCATTACTCATTAAGAGAATAGGGACAACCCGTTTCAAAATGCACCCCGGCGCACGGACCGTTTTTCCGTCTTTAAAATAGCAAAAGTGGATTTGGACACGCGCCGTGCGCTTTACACTTTGCGTTTAGATCGTTAAAATAGAGCCCCATGTCTCCAGATGTATTGTGCATCTTATGATGAAATTAAAAAATAAATAACATTAAAATAGGCATATTTTAAACATAAATATGAAATTAAATAAGTTTTCTTTAATGGCTACCAAAGTACAGTAGTACAGAGAAATGTCATGTCGTGATCAAGAGTGGATCATGAGTCGAGTCGGATAGCTAAATTAATGCAGAATTTTAATTAAAATTCTGCAAATTAAACGCTTCCATAACGCACAATAAGCAAATAAGCAAATGACACTTCAATACCTCCCGCATGGGTACAACGCCAGAACTTCCAAAACTTACTTCTTGTCAATCGCAACCAACACACACGCACGCACCAATGATCACAACTATAAAGTTATTCGGGACTGAATCATATCAGTAAATACTATCCCGGACGAGCCCCCATTAAATGTTACAACTTCTTAATTTAAGTCTAGAGTTAGAAGGGGTAACATTGAGATTGTGACCATTGCGCGTACGAGTGGTGATGGCTAAAGACAAGACGCTACGAAAACTGCCAATAAACGGAGTTTATTTACAATCAAGGAAAAAGAAAATAAAGGTGTGAGTTAAGGATAATAATACAATAATGCAATACTAACAAATAACAACAACAAGAAAACAAACAAAGACAATATTTACATGAAAAAGAAACAAAAGTAATAAACCAGGGAAAAAGGACAAAAGAGAGTCGCCAAAGAAAAGAAAAGAACAAAACCAAAAAAGGACTCAAGCTAACTCAGGTTCAAAACTAACCTAACTCAAGAAAAGAAAAACAAGAAAGCAAGTCTTCAGCGCGTCAAACGCCATAACTTACCTACACTTTCTACCCAACAAAACATACAAATGTGGCGCTCACTCCTAACTGGTGTATCTATACATTGAAGTCACTAAGTGTTGCACATGTACGTCACGTGACATACTACCTTGTCCGTTCCCAAAGATCAGGAGCAACACAGTCGAAATAATACTTAAAGAAAAAAACAAGTTAAAGAACAAATCAAAGAAAACAATGACAACTCAAAACTGTTCAACGTAAGAATGACATTGTACCGAAGGAACTTAACAACAAGCAGATCTAACAAGCACAAAACAGAAAAGCAAAGAGCAAAGAGCAAAGCGAGCTATCCTCGCGTCCAACAAGCCGCTCTTTTAAACTCTGGCGCCGGTCCAGGATTGGCAGCATGACGTCACATGGGCTGATGATGATTGGCAGCCTCCCGAACCAATAACCGTCTCTTGTAGGCGTGCCTAGGAAAAGAGGAGGGAAGAAAGAAAAACACAGAGGCACGAACTACCAGGACGTAACAGAAGCATAATTAATTTTTTAACCTGATAACTGTAACTGTAAAATATCATCTTCAGACAACCCTGTCATGGTACACACTGCTTGACACAACATGCTTGATCCGCTCTTGATCAAGACATGAAATTTCTCTGTACTACTGTATATGTGTTGGTAGCCAATAAAGAAAACATATTTAATTTCATATTTATGTTTAAATAACCATATTATAATATTTATTTTTAATTTCATCTATTTGATTAAGACAAGTGAACAGCATGACTAAGATAGAAGAAGATGCGCATTACATCTGGAGACATGGAGTAGGTCAGACATGATTTTGATCGCTTCATTAAGTTTTGTTTTGTAGAAAGCCTTCTTTAAAGTGAATTTCGTTTTGTAAAAATTGTATCTTAATTTTAATCAATGTTTCATCAACCAACTGCCTTGATTTAATAAATAAGCAGCAAATATGGATGTGCGGGCGCGATCACTTGATCTGGAGCGCGTCTTATAGGCTAAATTAACCGAAACTCAGCGTATAGGCTGCTTGCCTCACAGACACGAGAAAAATATCTATAGAAAGCTCGAAATGTCTTCTATTAAACTAAATAATTCAAAACGAAAAGAAATGGGCTACTCTCTTATTATGTAATCCGAATGAAAAGTGCATTCTGCACATCCACTGCGAAGATGATGAGAGTCACCAATGTCAACACTTTGCAGCCGACACTGATTTAGAAAACATTAGATTATTATATATGCTTGAATTTTGTTATAAAATCGACTGAATTTGAAAGTTAAACCTTTTTCATATTAAAACTAACAGAGTATTGCGATTATTGGATATTTTCTGATATGATAAGCCTGAAACACACTGTTAGCAATTTCTGTAAATTACACAGTATTTTACTGTAATATGAACTGTATTTTACTGTAAAACAGTTATACAGTATGTTACTGTATTTAAAAGTTGCATTATGGGAAATATCCCATTGGCGTCAATAAAATACAGTATTTTTCATTTACTGTAAACTGAAATACAGTAAAAACAAATGAGTGTGAAAACTGACCAATCACAGAGAGGCTTATTTTTCGGCTTGGAAAAAGAAGAAAAGGAAGACACCGATGCAAGAACCAGGCAGCAGCAAAGGTGTGTACAAATATTCCTGCTTTTTATTAAAATAATTTGTATTTTTGGTTTAACTAAAAGTGTACATATATGAGTCCATCTTGCTGGGTGTTAAAAATTAACACTGAAGCAGTGTTAAAGTTAATGGGATAATTGATTGATGATTGAGTGATGATTGACAATTAGTGGTGACACCTGATGATAATAAGCAGAATCACTGAAGGAAGAGAGAAAAAAGGTCTTAAAGGGATAGTTCACCCAAAAATGAAAATTTGATGTTTTCAGCTTACCCCAGTGCATCCAAGATGTAGGTGACATTTTTTCTTCAGTCGATCACAAATGATGATTTTTAACTGCAACCGCTGCCCTCTGTCATTCAAATAATTGCAGTAGATGGGAACTTCATCTATAAGAGTGCATAAACCTTGCTTAGACAAATCCAAATGAAACCCTGCGGCTCGTGACGACACATTAATGTCCTAAGACACGAAAACGATCGGTTTGTGTGAGAAACCGAACAGTATTTATATCATTTTTTACCTCTAATACACCACTATGTCCAACTCCGTTCAGCTTCCTGCTAGTGAGGTCAAAAAACGCGTTGTGATGACGGAAGTGATGTCTCGCCCATATACTTCAATGAGCGCGAGACATCACTTCCGTTGTCAGAGCGCGATCTGACCTCACTCACCAGAAGCTGAACGGAGTTGGACATAGTGGTGTATTAGAGGTAAAAAATGATATAAATACTGTTCGGTTTCTCACACAAACCAATCGTTTCGTGTCTTAGGACATCAATGTGTCGTCACGAGCCGCAGGGTTTCATTTGGATTTGTCTAAGCAAGGTTTATGCACTCTTATAGATAAAGTTCCCATCTACTGCAATTATTTGAATGACAGAGGGCAGCGGTTGCAGTTAAAAATCATCATTTGTGATCGACTGAAGAAAAAATGTCACCTACATCCTGGATGCACTGGGGGTAAGCTGATAAACATCAAATTTTCATTTTTGGGTGAACTATCCCTTTAATTAATGGAATGTTTAATTTCAAGTCACCATGAAAGAGGGCAGCGTTTGCTTTAGTTGGGCTCTTGACTCTTTACCTTTTATTATTAATTTTTCTCTGATTGCTCCAACTTTGTGTTTGTAAAGCACATTTGTTATGGTCAGAGAAAATATGATCTGGTCACAATATGTTTTGGTGATGATATTGTCATCATGCGATGGCCTGATGTGGTTTAGTGTTGAAATCTCTGACCATATGCTTGATGTGTATCTTTAGTATTAATGATTGTAGTCCTGTGATTTTACAGCTTGAGTTCCAACAGTAGTAGAAACTTTTTTTTAAGAAAAATACATTACACACTGAAGCTTCAGTGTTTAAACACACACAGACATCAAGAGTCAGCATATGATTCTCAAGAACGGTGACGATAAATAAATACAAAATACTGACAAACAGATCGACTCTGAACATCACAAAACAAGCTACTGTCACAACCAAACAACAGAAAAATAAAGCAAACATGAACAATCTATGAAAATTACAGGACAATTCAGCTCATAATTTATTCATGCAGCAATGCATGATGGGAGCCACCAATCAAAACGCATCCATGGCTCCCATCATGCATTGCTGCAAAGTGCTTCATGTTGCAGTGCATGATGGGAGCCACCAATCAAAACGCATCCATGGCTCCCATCATGCACTGCAACATGAAGCACTTTGTTTGATTGTCACCATTGTTGAGGGTCATGTGCTGATTCTTGATGTCTGTGTGTGTTTAAAAAAAAAAACCTTCAGATTATAAAAACTCTGCTGGATCTCAAACCTTAACAGTGATGTACTGTAAAGAAATAATATTACATCTATATCACCAGTTAATACTGGATGTTACTAATGAATCTGGCCATTTCACAATGAGAAAACAACCATTATGACTGTGCTTCCCAAAGCACTGTAAACCTAAATTGATCAATTTTGGCTCACAGCACTTTTGGGAAACACAGCTCAGATCATAGTTTTTCTGACCATAACAAATGTGCTTTACAAACACAAAGTTGGAGCAGCCATAAATAAATTAATGTTAACAAATAGAGTCAAGAGCCCAGCTAAAGGAAATGCTTTTCACCATCATGGTGACTTCAAACTAAACTTTCATTAAAACATTAACATCTAAACATCTGTTCATTCTCAGTAAGAACTTTTGTTGATGTATGACAGAAATCAAATCAAACTGGTTAATAATAAGTGTAATAATGTTTAATGTCTAGAAGTCAGTTGTAGTTGTTGTGTCTCTCTCTTTTTCTCTTGTTGTTTCTTTAGTGATTCTGCTTATTATCACCAGGTGTCTCCACTAATTGTCAATCATCACTCAATCATCAATCAATTATCTCATTAACTTTAACACTGCTTCAGTGTATGAGAGCAAACACATTCCACTGCGGAGAGTTATTTTAAATTTGAAAGTTTTTAAGATTGTTCTTATGACTGAATTTGTTCATTAATTGTTTTAAAATGCTGTAATGTTAAACGTTTATGTATAAATGTTACTGCAGGCTTGGGAATATCAGATTTTGTGAAGAAAACTGAAAGTTCAGTCTGCAAGAATATTAAAATGTTATTTCAAGTATTACAATTGAACAATTAAAAACAAAATTATAAACGTTATACAGTTGTCATTGTCTTTTTATTATTTACTGAGACCTATTAAAATACAGTAATTTACAATTTGTACAGCTTTATAGTAAATAGAAACAGTGGACAATGAATTACAGGAAATTTTACAGCGTAAAGTTATATATTTTTGATTGTATTAAAATATATTTCTAGAGAAAAGACCTTAAAATTATTGTATTTTTTACAGCAAAAAAATACTATACTGTAAATATGTTTACAGCAAGTTAAATGGTACTGTAAATACTGTATTAATACAGTATTTTTACTGTAAGTTCAATTTACAGTAAGTTACTGGCAACCTGCTGCCAGTAAGTTACTGTAATTTCTACAGGAAGTTTTTTACAGTGTACCACTTTTTGAAAGGGTCGATATTGTCCCGACCACGTTTTGAAACCTCTCGCGGCACGGATATGTAATACAAAAGAAACAGCTCTAGCTGATTATCAGTTTGAGTTAATAATAGGCGATCTGGCACTAGAATGTGTTGTTTTTGAAATCATGTTGAGTGCTCGTTGTCGCTGCTATCAGAGGCGCTCCAGTGTTCTCTTGGCGCTCGTGTACACTGAGCCGTGTTCACACGGACGAGCGCTTCAATCTATCGCTCTGTTGCAGAGACTCTCTATTTGTTAGGTTGAAATCACAAAACAAAATAGCTACACATAAACGTATCCCTGTTCTTGATATACAATCTTAATGAACATCTTTGGTTTTAATGAGAAAAAAAAAAACATGGTTGGGTTAGAACCCAGAACCTCTTGCATGCTAAATGAAAATGCTGCCACGAGTCTATCAGGACAACCTTATAAGAATTGCGGATCCTCGTATTTATTAACTAATGTACATACTCTCGGGACTAATGGCATATTGTATTATAGCAGATGTAAGGAAAAAACTATCATATTAATTTACGCCACTGCAAACAGCATCCCCAGCTTCACTTATTACTAACCAGATTGACTTGATTTATGTTAGACATCAACAAAGGTTGTTATTGAGAATTAGCAGAGGTTTTAACTCTGTTTCATTTGAAGTCACCATAATGGTGAATAGCTGTTCCATTAGTTGGGCTCTTCACTCTTAATGTTCACTTGTTTTTTCTGACTGCTGTGACAGTGTGTTTGTTAAACACATTTGCAGTAATGAAAGCTAAGCAAAATAACTTCAGGTGATGATGATTGTCTGTTGATTGCTTTGTGGGCATCATGAACTGGACTGTCATTTGAATCTAACAACTGTGTTGTGCTATTGATTCATCTACATTATAAACTCTGCACAGCAGGGGTGTCTGAAAAATACTGTAAAATAATGGAAAATAAATGTCTTATTAAATGTTTTAAAATAACAGTTATTTTACATTATTTTCTGGCGCTCCTGCTGCCAGAAAAGTACCGTCTTTTCACAGGATCTTTTTTACAGTTTATCTATGCTTTTTTTCTGACAGTATTTTTCTGTTTTTAAAGGGACATTTTCTGGCGCCCCTGCGCCCCTGTGTACTGTAGATATATTTACAGCAAGTTAAATGGTACTGTAATATTAATACAGTATTTTTACTGTAAGTTCAATTTACAGTAAGTTACTGGCACCTGCTGCCAGTAAGTTACTGTAATTTCTACAGGAAATTTTTTACAGTGCAGATCACAGCAATATAAAGAAGCAAACTCAAAGGATTTAATATGAAGCGTCCGTAACGGTCACGCCCGTAACGCTTATTATGGTTGTTCAGAGCAACGTAGTGAAATTAATTGTTGATCCTAATAAGTATAAACATAATTTAGCTTTGCATATAAAGTTTCAAGTTATTTGCATTTATATTGTTATATGAATAAACTTAATCATTAAAACGTTACGGACGTGACAGAGCACTGAAGCGTCATGACCTCTTTATTCCAGCCCTTATAAATTCAACAGGCAGTGCGGTTATGACCAAATGAGTGTATTTATTTCTCAGGCATGCCTCCATCTTTCTACACAATGCTTACTGTTAAAATAAAGTTTAAAAAGGGGGGGTCTTTGATCCCTTTTTTGAAAGCATGAAATATGGTTGGTTGAAAATTTAATTTAAGCATTGTTGCTTACCACATATATTGTGGATAAACAGGGCAATTTTCTTAAAATTTCTGTTAAAGCACATTATTACAGTATATTACAGACCTAAATGGACAATTTAAAAAGGGTTTTGTTCTTTTGGTTAAAACTTTTTTTTTTCATGGTAAAGTTGACATTTGCGTGGAATTGCTCTAATAATAATAGTAGAAAAATTGAGCGCATGAAATGCCATTAATGGCAAACCAGCATATGCCTGAACTATAATAACGAGCGAATTACGTGTGCCTAATTAACAAGTTTAGTAAAACATTTAAATTTAGGAAAAAAAAAACTTACGTTACAAGCTCCACTATCAGTGACAGGATCACGTGAGCATCATCGATCGACAACAGCAGGCAGCACGGTCTCCTAACACTCTACAGCTGAAATTTAAAAAAAAATATTAAACTTTTTTTTGTGTGTAACGTTAGTTTTCACTAGTGTCCAAATTAAAAACAAATGACGTTAAAACGGAAATCTGAACATATCAAGTGCGTCTCCTCATGTGAGCAAATGAAACAAACGGCATTAAATTGACAAATAAAGTTAAAAAAAACCTTGACAACAACAAATTATACATTCAAAGCAGCAATTACATTACATATGTGAAAAATGACGACTAAAAATAAAGTTATAGCTCATTACCTTTTTCTCCGTGGCCGGGTGACTGACGACCGTTACAGATCAAAATGACGCGCATGCGCAGTACTCCAAAAGTCCGTGAGCGCTGCTAGTGGTTTCCCATTCAAATTACGTCACAGTTAACATCGTACATCTAGCGATTTTATTCATCTATTTATTGTATTTGTTAAACGCTATATTACACTGACAATAAATTACAAAAAATAATGAAATTAAATAAGTAATAGACTTAAACACACATTTGTGAGGTGCCATGATAACTCTGTATTTTTTGGGAAGATCATATGTGAACAAAGTGGTCAATGTGGAAAATATGGGGAAATTCATGTTTTTTCTGTAAGTGTTTAAAATTCTTCTAACAAATGGATAGTTTGATTGCAAGGCTTTTCCCCCACATTGCATTGTCGACTGTAAGATTGGAAATGTATTTTCTTGCACCCTGAATATATTTTTATATATAAATATATTTTCCTGCCCCTGAAAAACATGTTTAAATATATTTTAAGTATATGAAGGTTGAAAAAAATATATTTTCAGTTTCAAAAACATTTCATTGAACTTCACTGCTTGTAACATATATTACCATATATTTAAATATATTTTGGCCAGATAAAATATATTTTTTTACCGTATGGAAATTTTTAATGTAAATTACATTACATGTTTTTATTTTATGTCATAAACATTGTAGAAAAAGCCATCATGCCAAGGCAAAACACCAGGAAAGACAACCTGGGGCAAAAAAAACCCTCGAGGAGAATCATGTGGCACATGTGGTAAAGAAGCTGCCTCAACCTAAAAGGCCTGGTGAGATGGAGAGAGCACTCCTCATCTTTCCCTGTAACCTTCAGGGCTGGAATGTAGAGTAGGCCTAGTTGTAGAGTATGACAGTAGGCTGATGTTCTAATACAGGTGGATCTAGTCCTGTGTTCAGAGTCCCAGGCTGTTCTAGCTGGTTCTGATTGTGCTTTGCTCTGACCTCCAGACACTAGCTGGCTCTAAGGGTGCGTTCACACTTGTAGTTGGTTCATTGGTTATATTTGGTCCGGACCAAAGAGGAAGAAAAAACATTTAGTCCTGGTCCAATTGGCGTTCAGATTGGCAATTTTATCACCAAACCAAAAGATACCGAACCTTGAGGCATAGGGATACATTCACAATGTGATTGGTCAGATTTTATGACGTATTGCCTATTTTGAGACGGAACTTAACAAAAATCCCAAACAATGCTGTGTGCTGAGGTAAATGCGCTCGTTGTGTGTGCATAGCAGCGCATAGCCTGCGTGTGATGGTATTTTGGCCAGCTGGGAACTCGTGAAGAGCTTATAACATGTGTAAAGTTGTCAAAACAGCGGCAGGAATCCATCCGTCACACACACAAACGAGACATGCGTCTGATACCTGTGATGGGCAAACTCGCAACTATGACAAGACAAAACGACATGCATGAGGATTCTGTCCTTTTTAGGGTCTCTTTTTAGGACAGCGTTCACATATGTTCAAATAAACCGCACTAACTGAGCAATCGCATCAGGGTTCGTTTTAATTGAACCAAACATGACAAGTGTGAACGCACCCTAAGGGTCCTGTGTTCTGACCCCCAGATTGTGTTCGAAACTGGTTCTATCTGTCATTTGAATGTTAATTAAAATATTTTGAATTATATTATGTTGTATTTGATTTTGTTCAGAGTTACTTTCAAGTGTTTAGAAAAAAAAATTTGCTTAATTGACCAGTCCCCATGATTCTGTTACTAGTCCGACATTAGTTCTGGAATGTGTGGTTGTCAAGCTAGCTGTCAGGATTCGAACTGTTACAACATTGTGTTGTTATGGTAGTTTCAGAGTGGAAAAAGTAAGTGGATCAGTTTACCCCCTTGATTTCTGGTCTGTCTCAGTTTACCCCTAAGCTGGGGTAAAGTGAGACACAAGATGACTTTTTTAAAAAACAATCATATTTTCACTGACCTTCATCCTGAATACATTCTGATAATTTCTATGGCTAGGAACATCCTGAATTAATGGGAAATGTGTAATTTTACTGATTATCATTTTAGCTCGCTTAGAGGGGAGCAAATGTAAAAGTGTCTCACTTTACCCCACTCTCCCCAATAACCTAATCCATGGATATTGACATGCAGCCTGGATCGTGTTTCCTGACATTTATATGCCTGATTTCGACGGCGGGGACACATAAAGCAAATCTGCCTGTGAATATTTTATAACTACAATATCGGTAGGTTTAAAATCCACGTTATCACTTATATCATGTTATATCGTCATATTGTCCACCCTAAAACATATATAGTTTATAGTATAGTTTTTGTCAGTGTGTTTTTATTGAAAAACACCCAATTATGCAGATATAAGATGGAAATAATAATTGATGAGTTGTCAAACTAATATATAACAATACATACGGTATGATTTTACCTCAAAATCCAACAATTTGACACAAAATGATAACTAAAACATGTTTCTCTGCCTGGGGTCGAGCTGTTTCTGAGAATTGCAGTTATCCATTTGCTTTTTTCCCTGTTGCTTTCTGCAATTTTTAAATATTTTGTGTAATTTTGAAAAGCCATCCATTTTACTCATCCTCCAAAGAAGAGAGACACATGGCATGAGAGGAAAGCACATTTTAGCTAAAAAAAACGTTTTTTTTCCCTTTCAAAGTAAAATTTCTATGATCAAAGTTTTTTTGATTGTAGTGTCTGAACATTATAGACAGTTTGTAAACATTTCACACGTTTTAGTGCTTTAGCAGGCACACAATGAGTCTATACAGTTAGCATGATGTTAGCTCTTAACTGCTGGATCATGCTAGTTTTTCAAACTTGTGGGTCCGGGGTGATTTGTGCCAGAGGGCCTGGGTTAAGTTGTGCCAGTGGCACAACTCACCCCCACGTATGATTATTTTCAACATATTATTAATTTGTAATTGTACATTGTACTCTTACATTTTAGCAGTTAAACTATGTGACATTCTTGATTTTAGACCAAAACCCATCATGCCACGCACTTAGAAAACGCACTTTCTGAAGATGAAAAGCATGAAATGGTCCAATGTTGTGCAAAGGCATGAAAACAACTAATATTATGTGAAAACTGAATGGAGATTACAATTATCATAAGATTTTGTGAGTGATTTAGAGCACAGCAGAACTCGGTCAGATAAAGGCTTATTAAAGTTCCTGTCAAAAAAAATAATTGTATTAAAAGGGCAGCTATAAAAAAAGCCAGTGTTTAGCAGCAAACAGGTATTTTCATCTTCAGAAAGATCTTCTTCCTCCCCATGTTGCATGAAAACTGTGACTTGCTTAATAATGTGGAACAACCTCTGAAAGGGTTTCCATAGACCTGGTAAATTATTTTGTCTGAGACTGATACCAGTTATAAGACATGGATAAATAAACAAACATTTTCTTAGAAAAACTAAAATCTGAATGTTTATTCTACTGAAATCTTATTGTTACGAATGGGAGGCTCAGGCAGGAGATCCAAGTGCAGCGTTTTATTTACAGTGAGAATGGTCGTACAGGCAGAGTCAATCAGGAACAAACAGGAGCAGCAAAGGACAGGCAGGGTCGTAGTCAGGGTACAGGCGGTAGATCAAAAGGCAGGCAGATATCACTCACAGAACGGTATACAAAACACAGGTCGGACAGGCAATGGATCAACAGCGGGTAACAGGCAGGAACAATAACAATAAACAGACCGGATCAATGGCTGGAACAACCCCTGCATCCTTGAGCACCGCAGGGGCGGCCCTCTTGCCTGTGGGCACTGGCAAGGCAGCCATCTTGTCCATCGCGTCCAGGGCGCTTGAGTTCATAGCAACCGGCGAACTTGAGAGCGTTGCAACCGGCGAACTTGAGAGCGTTGCATCCGGTGAACTTGCGTGCGAAGCGTCCGGCAGGCTTGAGTGCGGCAGCTTGATGCGAGGCGTCCGGCAGGCTTGAGTGCGAAGCGTCCGGCAGGCTTGAGTGCGAAGCGGCCGGCTGGCTTGAGTGCGAAGCGGCCGGCTGGCTTGAGTGCGAAGCGGCATGGAATCTTGGGACATGTGGTCTCCATCTCAACGGACGGTGCAAAAGGGATAGGACTCGGGAAGAAATCATGTTCATGAATGTGATTATTAACATTACTATAGTATGAAATAGAGCAGGACCGAGTGTTGTGGGAGCTGAACGAGGCCGCTAGAGCGATTGAGCAACACACACCTCATGAACAGCGGAACTTTTATTATGACACAGTCGCTGCTTTTCCGGTCATGAGTATGAGGAAACGCAGCTCTGTTTATCATATTAGGTACATTTGAGAGTGTTGGAAATGTTATAGCGTTACTCTGTGCGTTCGCTCGGTGGCTGCTGTGAGACACTGTTGCACACTGCAGTAAGATATACCGTTTTTAGAATATCATTAAATACTGGATGGCTTGTGTTAATAAATGGCATGCAATTCATTTTAAAACATATTGTATGATGGAAAAAATTCTGTATTGTAAAAAATAAGCTGCATCTGATTATGCTATATTAGCTACTTTACAAAAGGCATGGTAAAGCATGGTACTCGCAAAAAATCAAGAAAATTTGATTTAAACAATAAGACTAAACGTGTTGAGCTATATAACAACAATTCGTTTTCTCACATTCACAGAGATCATCGCCCCCCAGTGGTGAACCACTGAAATTTCTAAACGTTTCAAAACATTTATGGCATAACGAAGCCTCGTTTACTGATATCAAATGACTTTTGTTCTGAACCACTGATTTGAAATAAAAGATTCATAAAGCTTTGAAGCTTCATGAAGCAGTGTTTTGAAATTGCCCATCACTATTTTTATTTTTATGGTGCACAAAAAGTATTTTCATCGCTTCATAACATTAAGGTTGAACCACTGTAGTCACATGAACAGTTTTAAATGTCTTTAGTAGCTTTCTGGGCATTTGAAAGTATAAATTAACTTGCTGACAATGAAAGCCTCACTGAGCCATTGGATTTTATCAAAAATATCTTAATTTGTGTTTCGAAGATGAATGAAGGTCTTACGGTGTGGAACGACAATTAATTAATTAATTGATGACAGAATTTTCATTTTTGGGTGAACTAACCCTTTAAATTCCAAGGTGGCACCAGCCCCTGATTTGGCAGCGCTTTGAGGGCTGACAGAAAAGCACTGAGCTTAAGTTGAGATGCAGACACTATTACCTTTTATTTTATAGTTAATAAATATTAAAATATATACTAAGTGTGGATATGGCTAACAAGACAATAAGTGCTCCTCTGCAATATCTACTACAGTGATAGGCTAATTTGTCTTTTTTATTTCTAAATAAGTGCTTGCTTTCCTACATTGTGAAACTTTTAGTTTTACAAATGGGGACAAAGTATATGAAGGATGAACAAATAATGTTTTGGATGGCACATTAAAAATAACATTCAAATTGGGCAATATTTAAATATTTGAAGTGCTGGGAAAAATTGTGTGAAGCACCTGAAAACACTAGACCATTTCTGCCACAAGTTATTTCTGTTTCTGTTAGTGGCACAATGTTTCTCATGGTTTCCAGATTACACTGTGAAGAAATTGTTTGAATCCACTGCAGAATTAATAACAACGCTGTAAAATCTTGTGAGAAGCATTCACATTCGTCGCAGAATTCTCTGGTAAACCACAGATTGATATCAAACAGTTTCCACGTCAGCACTGTTTGATCTGATATCTGTGGTTTAAAGGTGCAATATGTTAAATTTTTGCAGTAAAATCTCCAAAAACCACTAGGCCAGTTTATATATTTTGTTCACTTGAGTACTTACAATCTCAAATGTTTCCAACTATTTGTAAATCATGAGAAAATTGCACTTGACAACTTGTCTACTTACATGATGTATTTCCTGTATTTGGCCCAAGTGTTCAAGTGGGCGTGAAGACTGCAAGTGTGTTTAAAACTTTTGATTACCCGATGGGACACACTTATAGTCTTGCAAAAAAATTTAAGTGTTTACAGCTTTTTATTATTATTATTATTATTATTATTATTATTATTTTCAGTGCTTTGCATTTTAAAATACACTTTTAAATGTACGTTCAGTGGTGGATAACTAACAGAAGACACTATTTTAAACTTGTGGTGCTTTTTTGAGTGATAAAAAGCAAATGTTGCACATCATCTTTGCATCAATAAAATGCGCAACATTATATTTTATACCAAATTATATGTAATATATAATTAATTTAACTTACAGTTGTATGTTTTTCTTGACATCTCGCGATTTCAGGGCATGTGAGTTCCCGAACATAATGCATGATGCGATACGCTTAGCCTAAAATACCGCTCAGAGGCGGTATTCAAGGTAGTGTGGGTTTAGTGTGCATTAAGGGCACTGCACTTGGGCATTTTTAAGACATGGGACAGTCTTGCGCACTTACTTCCTGTCGCGTGCACAAGCTATCAAGTGGCCAAGACCGCAAGTGTGGGTATTTGGACAGGGCTCAAGGCTCCAGGACAGAGATTTTATATTTAAATGACAGTGTTGAGAGCGTTTCATTCCGAGGGAATGCATAAACAGATAAAATGTACACCTTGATGTCGCTTTGGACAAAAGCATCTGCCAAATGTGTAATTGTTGAATGAACATACTAAAGAAAACCATATACCTCATTAGTACAGTGTTAAATCTTATAAAATAGAAATCTTAAAATAGAAATTAATGCATACTGAAAACATCCCGGCCTTACCTTGAATCTGAGAGCGGTTTTCATCTGAAGCAACTGTTGAAAATATGACATGAGAATTGGCATAGACTGAATCCATTTCATGAGTCTGACAGAAGACATGTCCACTGAGTCAAAATAAACAAAATAAATAGTGCTTTGTAACATAACATAATGGTGTATAAAGACTATGGACAGATATATCCAGCCTTGCTCTTTACTCGTATGTTTTTACAAGACTTTTTCTGATCCCTTCAGATGTCTCACCCAATCAAACCAATATCAGACTAAATGCAGTAATAAAATAACAACATTTTGCTATTTATCTTATAAAATAGAAATCTTAAAATAGAAATGAATGCATACTGAAAACACCCCAGCCTTACCTTTAAACTGAAAGCAGTTTTCATCTGAAGCAACTGCTGAAAATATGACACAAGTATTTTCATAGACTGAATCCATTTCATGAGTCAGAGTCATTTCATGAGTCATTTCATGAGACAGAAGATGTGTCCGCTGAGTCTTGAGTGCTGCTTGAGTTTGTTCAGAATAAGGAAGTGACTTAAAAAGTTGTCCATATTAATACAGACAGGAAGTAATGAAGTTTTCAGCCTGAATAACAATTCTGGCATACATGTGACAGCCTCTAAAAAATAAAGTATAATTATATATTTGTGTTCTCCAAAAGAGAAGAATGAGGCTGTCTACTATTGCTTTACAACCTCCAACATTTAGATTTTGCTGTAGCAGATTATGCCACCTTTCTAAAATTACACTTTTAACACATTTCAAGCCGCATTGCATGTCACATATGGATTGTTCGTTCATGACACATATTGCATGGGATCATTCTGTGAGACTTTTGCATCTTATTTTTTTTTTTAAGTTTGATGCTGGTCATTATTCACTGCCATTATGTGGATGAGCGCAAGTCCTATGGAAGCCACAAAAAAAAAGCCACAAAAAAAAAAAAAAAAAAGATGAATTGCTACTTTTTTATCTCAGAATTCTGACTATATAACTCAAAGTCAGAATTCTGAGATATAAGTCGCAATTGCGTGAGAGATATAAAGTCGCAATTGCGAGTTATAAAGTCAGAATTCTGATATAAAGTCGCAATTCGTTAATAAAGCAAATTCTGAATGTCGCAATTGCTTATAAAGTCAAATTCTGAGATATAAAGTCGCAAAATTCAGAATTCTGAGATATAAAGTCGCAAGTCAGAAATAAAAGTCGCAGAAATCAAATTCTGAGAATAAAGTCGCATTTGCGTGATAAAAGTCAGAATTCTGAGAATAAATCGCAATTGTTGATAAAAAGTCGCAATTGCGAAAGTCAGAATTCTGAGATAAAGCGTGATAAAAAGCTAGATAAAAAGTCGAGATAAAGCAATTGCGTGATAAAAAAGTCAGAATTCTGAGATAAAAAGTCGCAATTGCGTGATTAAAGTCCTGAGATAGAAAGTCGCAATTGATAAAGTCAAATTTCTGAGATATAGTCCTAAGTCGCAAGTGCGTGATAAAAAGTCAGAATTCTGAGATATAAAAATTGCGTGATAAAAGTCAGAATTCTGAGATATAAAGTCTTGCGTGATAAAAAGTCAGAATTCTGATATATAAAGTCGCAATATAAATATAAAATGATATAAATCGCAATTGCTCAAAATTGATAAAAGTCGCAATTGCCTGATATTTCAGAATATATAATCGCAATTGTGTGATAAAAGTCAGAATTCTGAGATATAAATCGCCATTTGATAAAAAGTCAGAATTCTGAGATAAAAGTCGCAATTGCGTGATAAAATCTGAGATTAAAGAATTGTGATAAAAAGTCAAATTCTGAGATATAAGTCGCAATTGCGTGATAAAAAATTAGAATTCTGCGCAATTGTGTGATAAAATCAGAATTCTGAGATATAAAAAGTAGCATTGCGTGATAAAAAGTCAGAATTCTGAGATATAAAAGTCGCAATTGTGTGATAAAATTCCAGAATTCTGAGATATAAAGTCAATTGCTGATAAAAGTCAGAATTCTGAATATAAAGTCGCAATTGTGTGATAAAAAGTCAGATTCTGAGATATAAGTCGCAATTGCGTGATAAACGTCAGAATTCTGAGCGTCGCAATTGCGTGATAAAAAGTCCAGAATTCTGAGATATAAAGTCGCATTGCGTGATAAAAAGTCAGAATTCTGAGATAAAAAGTCGCAATTGCGTGATTAAAAGTCAGAATTCTGAGATATAAAAGTTGCAATTGCGTGATAAAAAGTCAGAATTCTGAGATATAGGCCTAAGTCGCAATTGTGAAAAAAAGTCAGAATTCTGAGAATAAAAATTTGCATTGCGTGATAAAAAAGTCAGAATTCTGAGATATAAAGTCGCAATTGCGTGATATAAAGTCAGAATTCTGAATATAAGTCGCAATTTGTGATAAAAAAGTCAGAATTCTGAGATATAAAGTCGCAATTGTGTGATAAAAGTCAGAATTCTGAATAAAGTCGCAATTGCGTGATAAAAGTCAGAATTCTGATAAAATCGCAATTGCGTGATTAAAAGTCAGAAGTTCTGAGATATAAAGTCGCAATTGCGTGATAAAAGTCGAATTCTGAGATATGCCTAAGTCGCAATTGTGATAAAAAGTCAGAATTCTGAGATAAAAAGTTGCAATTGCTTGATAAAAAGTCAGAATTCTGAGATAAAAGTCGCAATTGCACAGAATTCTGCCCTGAGTTGCAAGTTAATGAAACATGATAGGTATTGGTTGTTTTAGTATTAAGCCCACTAGATGGCAGTAAAAGCAGTTTTTTCTCCTTGAAACGCTGTGTACAAGGTTACCGTGGAAACATTCTATATGCATATTCCTGCATAATGCATATGTCCGGAGACTAATCTTTATGTGACTCCTCCAGTAAAATCAATATTTGCGAATAAATCGTGCTATTCGCGCGTAGTTTGGACGCTTGAACATTTTGAGTTTACTCTTTCATTCGCCGCGTGACATTCGCTTCATTCGCGCGTGACATTTTATTCTTCGCGCGTGAAAATCCCTTCACAACAGACGCGAATTCGCGTCATGAGAGGGGCTCTCCCGCTCCTTTATGTGTCCCAGACTCTCCACTGCTTTCTGCACACTTCCTCTGAATAAACACAACTTGTCAGTGAGGAAATAATTGTAAATTACAGCGAATAAGCTCAATTGGTCGTCTTTAGTTGGCTTGTAGTCTTAATATGATTATATATATATAGCTCTAATTGAGTAAAGACCGTTTTTTACAACTTATCAGATTGTCCGACCTCCTCACTCACTTTCTATAGATGTATGAAGATGTACAGCGACGATGATTTTGTCCTCCATTGTTGTTTTGAAATTCTGCCTCAGCTCGCTACGTCACTCACGTCACTACTAGAGCAAGCTCCTGATTGGTTAACGCGGGCGGAAATTCGCCAAAGTTCAATTTTTCAACTTGCGCGATTTGCGCGAATCGCGTCATTCGCGCGAATCGCTCAATTCGCGCCGCTTCATTCGCGCGAATCGCGCCGCAGGATGTCAATTCGCGTCTTTGCATTGACTTAACATGTAAATCACTCGCGCTTCATTCGCGTCTGGTGTGAACGCACCATAAGAACTGTGAGAAATAACGTTTCACAGTAGTGAAAAAAAGTCAGAATTCTGACTTTTTATCACGCTTCATTCGCGTCTGGTGTGAACGCACCATAAGAACTGTGAGAAATAACGTTTCACAGTAGTGAGAAAAAGTCAGAATTCTGACTTTTTAATCACGCAATTGCGACTTTATATCTCAGAATTCTGACTTTATACTCGCAATTGTGAGATATAAATCGCAATTGCGAGTTAAAAAGTCAGAATTCTGAGATAAAAAGTCGCAATTCATCTTTTTTTTTTAGTGGCGGAAACGGGCTTCCATACAAGTCAGATTTTTTTTTTTTTTTATTATTTTTTAATTCTCCTTTTGTGGTCTTAAAAAGAAAGAACTATGTACTGCATTAGAACACCAGGGTGAGTAAATGACGAGTTAATTTTCATTTTAGGGTGAACAAACCCTTTAAGAAGGTTCCAGGGGAAGCACTTTTGCTTTGTTTTGTTAAACCTAGAATTTATAACAAAGTTAAAATACAGGGCTGTCGAAAGATTGAAAGAATTTAAAACAATTCAGCAGATTTTTATGAAACAATCAAGCTTCTTTAAAGAAAACAAAACAAAATAAAAAGTGTTTTGTAACATAACAATTGTGTATAAAGACTACAGACGGATATATTCCTGCAGCCTTGCTCTCACCCAACCAATATCAGACTAAATGCAGTAACAAAATAACAACATTTTGCTATTTATTACACTTTTTTATCAAGCAACTTACAAAAGATGAACTTCACAAGCAATTTATCTTTCAGTAAAGCTATAGGGGTGTAATAACAAGGCTGAGGCGGTGTTAGAATCCATTTGCGGATGTTTATTGGCAGTAAGTGTAAAAGGCAGGAACATTAAGCCAGGTGATGGGTCACAACCAGAATAGCAGTCCAATCGGGCAACAAACACAAGGGCAATCTAAAAGGCAGAGGTGAGTAAACAGGCAAAAGGTCCAAACACAGTCATCAGTCCAAATCAGGCTACCAAAGTAAAGGGGATAATCCAACAAATGTAAATTAGGGAATCAGGCAGAATCATACACAAGGGAAACAGGCAGGAATAAAGAAAAACTCTTGGTAAGGCAGATGAACTGGCAATACTTCACAAAGAGCAAGCACACAGCCACACCCTAAAATACTGAATCAAACAGGAAATGCAAGTAGAAGCAAAGGGAGTGACACAGTCAGTACTCGGGCGAGGGCTCCCTCTGCTGGTGTGGCGTTACAGAACCCCCTCCTCTAGGAGCGCCTCCTGACGCTCAACGCAGACGTCCCCGTGGTCGTGGTGCTGGTCGATCGGGTCTGGCACGATGAAAATCCTTGATGAGAGAAGGGTCCAGGATGCCATGGGTGGCTACCCATGATCTCTCCTCAGGTCCGTAGCCCTCCCAGTCCACCAAGTATTGGAGCTGACCCAGTAAATCATTCACCTTATAAGCTGGAGTTCCATCAACGTCCAGTGTTGGCTCTCGTGCCTCAGTGTCAGGGTAAGCTCCCGGGTGGACCGGTTTGAGGAGGGAAACATGAAAGGATGGAGAGATACAATAGTTAGCAGGAAGCTCTAACTGGTATGTGACCTCATTTATTCTCTTCAAAATCTTGAAAGGACAAACATACCTTGGACTGAGCTTCCTGCTGGGTAGTCGCAGCTTGAGGTCCCTTGTAGAAAGCCAGACCCGTTGTCCTGGATGGTAGGGAGGATGTGGGCAACGTCGTCGGTTGGCCTGGAGTTCCTGTACTCTCACAGCTCTCTGTAGATGGACGTGTGAGCTGTCCCACACCCTCTCGCTACGTTGGATCCAATCGTCCACTGAAGGGACTGAAGAAGGTTTGCCAGACCACGGGAACAAAGGAGGCTGATATCTAAGGACGCACTGGAAGGGGGTCAGGCCAGTAGAGGAATGAGTTAGAGAATTTTGTGTGTATTCTGCCCATGGAAGGAATTCAGACCAGCGGTATTATTCTCTGCTACAGTATGATCGAAGATATCTACCAATTTCTTTCGACTTGCCCATTTGAACTGAGTTCCTCTGTCGCTGACAATATCGTCGGGTAAACCATAATTTCTAAAGACATGGTGAAACAGTGCTTGAGCAGTCTCCATAGCTGTGGGGAGACCCTTGAGAGGCACCGAATGACAGGACTCGGAGAACCGGTCAATTATGACCCGGATTGCAGTGAAGCCGTTGGAGAGTGGTAGATCGGTTACAAAGTCAATGGAGAGATGGGACCAAGGATGTTGTGGGATGGGTAGTGGTTGGAAGAGACCTGAAGGTAACTCTTTGGGGGTCTTGGACTGAGCAAAGACTTGGCTGGCTTTGAGGTAAGTGGTAACATCTTTAGTCATTGAGGGCCACCAGAATGAGTTCTGCAGTTAGTGAAGGGTGCTCTCTTTGTATCTCCTCCATTATGTCCCAGGTGACCGGAGCAAATACAATAGATGGTGGAAGAATGTATTTGGGTGTAAGGGTTTCAATGGGGAGGACATACCGCCTAGATATTGCATCTGCTTTACTATTCTTGCTGCCTGGTCGATATGTCACAGTAAACTGGAATTGGGTGAAAAATATGGACCAGCGAGCCTGGCGTGGGTTGAGCCGTTTAGCACTCTTGATGTATTCTAGATTCTTGTGGTCAGTGATTACTTGAAAGGGGTGGACTGCTCCCTCAAGCCAGTGTCTCCACTTCTTGATGGCTGCTTTCATGGACAGTTCTTTATTCCCTACATCATAATTCCTCTCTGCTGTGGTTAACTTTCTTGAGAAGAATGCGCATGGGTATAGTTACCGGGCTGGCCGTGACATTGGGAGAGCACAGCTCCTATTCCGCAGTCAGAAGTGTCTACTTCCACTACAACGGGAGATCCGGGTCTGGATGTTTCAAGATGGGAGCTGTTGTAAACCTTTCCTTCAAAGCATTGAATGCCTGGCTGGCTGGCCTCTTCAGTCCATCTTAGCTTCATAGGTTTTCCTTTCAAGAGGGATGTCAGAGGAGAAGCAATCATACTGTAATTTCTGATAAAGCGTCTATAAAAGTTGGCAAACCCCAAAAACCTTTGAAGCTCCTTCACGGTGGATGGTTGTGGCCATTCTGTGACTGCCTTGACTTTGGATTCATCCATCTTTACCCCCTGGTGGCTGATGTGGTAGCCCAGGAAGTCTGTTTGACGTGAAATTCACACTCCTCTGCCTTGACGTATAGCTGGTTTGCGAGTAGACGAGCAAGCGCTGTCTTGACATGGCTGACATTTTCATCTTTGGATTTTGAGTAGATCAAAATATCGTCAATGTAAGCTATTACATACTGGTTCAGAAGGTCCCGGAAGATCTCATTAATAAAAGACACGGCAGGAGAGTTGGCAAGCCCATACGGCATAACTTGGTACTCATAGTGCCCCCTAGTGGTGAGAAAGACAGTTTTCCTTTCGTCACCCTCTTCGATTCTGATCAAGTTATAAGCACTCCGTAAGTCAAGTTTGGTTTAAATGGTAGCTTCGCGGAGCTGTTCCAGGGCTGAGGGAACCAATGGAAGGGGGTAGCGGAATTTAACTGTGACATTATTGAGTGCCCTATAATTAATGCATGGCCTTAACCCTCCATCTTTCTTTTCAATGAAGAAGAACCCTGCGGCAGCTGGAGAGGTGGAGGGTCGGTTGAACCCTCAGCTTAGCGATTCTTCAATATAATCTTCCATGGCCTGGGTCTCCTTTTTGGACAATGGGTAGACTTTACTTTTAGGGGCATGGCATTGTGCAGTAAATCTATTGCACAGTCCCAAGGACGATGAGGTGGTAATTGCATGGCTTTGACTTTGCTAAAACTTATGCCAGAATGTTATAACAGTTGGGGATGTTAACATTTTTATTCGTTTCTGGGCTTTCAATGCTACACTGTCAGAAATAGGGGTACAGTAGGAGTCCATTTCTGTCCCCCAAGGTACAATCTACACCAACGTACCCCATAGGGCTTATTATTGGACCTCAAGGTACATGTTTGTACCTTTTTGAGGGTCAAAAAGGTACATATATGTCCCAAGCATTAAAAGGTACATATATGTCGTTTTCTTTTTAAAGGTTAAGGTACAATATCAGAGACAGCCTCTGCTAAGCCTTTTTTTTTTTTTTTTTGCAAAGTTGTTGTTTAAAGATTTTAATGATATATAAATGATATAAATGATATATAATGATATATATCATTAAAGATTTTAAACAACACTTTTACAAAAAAAAAAAAAAGGCTTAGCAGAGGCTGTCGATCTTGCTGGTGTTAAAAAGTAACACTGAAGCAGTGTTAAGTTAATGAGATAATTGATTGATGATTGAGTGATGATTGACAATTAGTGGTGACACCTGATGATAATAAGCAGAATCACTGAAGGATGAGAGAAAAAAGGTCTTAATTAATGTTTTATGGAGTTTAATTTCAATCACCATGAAAGAGGTCAGCGTTTGCTTTAGTTGGGCTCTTGACTCTTTACCTTTTATTGTTAGTTTTTCTCTGATTGCTCCAACTTTGTGTTTGTAAAGTAATGGTCAGAGAAAATGTGATCCAGTCACAACATAATTTGATGATGATTTTATCATCATGCGATGCCCTAATGCCGTTTAGAGTAGGGATGAGCAGATCGATATGAAGTATCGATATATCAATACTGACGTTGAGTATTGATACTCAAATAAAAATATCGATACTAAGGTGTTTTTTTTACCAGTGATTTTGTTTAATTAACAATAAATTTAATGCATATTATATGCATTGAATTGGACAAATAACCTATGTTAGTGAATAATTGTGTAGTAGAAGTATTTTCCTGCTCGTCTGAACACACAAATGCTGCATGTCAGAACCAATCAATCATAGAAAGCGTTCGCTCACTGCAGACACTACATTCAAACGGCTGCATGCGTTTAACATTGTAAGAAACCATTGATGCTTTTGGGAAACGCAGCCCTGAACTATGCTTAACAGCAGACCTAACAACATAATATGTTTGAGTTATTTCACAACAAACAAAATTAAATAGTAGCCTACGTAGTTTTTGCAATTACATTTATTTAAATTGAACGTTAAAAGTTCGTATTGATGTTCTGTTCTGTAACTACACTGTCAGAATACAAAGTTTGCATTTTATGAGTGCAACAGCCTGTCACTGGCAGTCCCTTATGAAACTGAACCATTACTACAGTGACCATAGTTCAGCTAAGCCTATAGTATTTGTAGATTTCCATGGTTACCACTACAAATAAACATTTTAACCATGTGTAAACAAAAATACAATCTGATAAATTGCAATTAAGGCGTATTGAATGTTAAAATACCTTTCAAATATAATGTTAAGTGGGTACCATTACCCATTTTACTCAAAGAAATTCAATAATTTAAGGACTTAAATTATTAATAATTTAATATCTTAAATTCAAATTATAGGTATCGTATCGATATCGGCGATTTTGGCCTTGAAAGTATCGGTATCGTATCGAAAACAAAATAAGTGGTATCGCCCATCCCTAGTTTTAGAGTCTAAATCTCTGACTGTTGCTTTATGCGTAGCTTTAGTATTAATGATTGTAGCCCTGTGATTTTACAGTTTGAGATCCAACAGCAGGATGACTTTTTTATTAAGAATAATACATTATGCATAAGCGTCAGTGTTTAAACACACACAGACATCAAGAGTCAGCATATGATTCTCAAGAACGTGACGATAAATAAATACAAAATACTGACAACAGATCAACTCTGAACATCACAAAACAGCTACTCTCACAACAAAACAACAGAAAATAAAGCAAACTGAACAATCTACGAAAATTACAGGACAATTCAGCTGCATAATTTATTCATACAGCAATGCATGATGGGAGCCATGGATGAGTTTTGATTGGTGGCTCCCCATGCACTGCAACATGAAGCACTTTGTTTGATTGTCACCATTGTTGAGGGTCATATGCTGATTCTTGAGTCTGTGTGTGTTTTCAAAAAAACTCTTCAGATTATAAAGCTCTGATCTCAACGGTAACAGAGATTTACTATAAAGAAATAATATTACATCTGTATCACCAGTTAATACTGGATGTCACCAATGAATCTGGCCATTTCACATGAGAAAACACAACCATTAGACTGTGATTCCCAAAGCATTGTAAACCTAAATTGATCAACTTGGCTTACAGCACTTTTGGGAAACACAGCTCAGATCATAGTTTTTCTAGCCATAACAAATGTGCTTTATACACACAAGTTGGAGCAGCCAGAGATAATTAATGTTAGTAATAGAGTCAAGAGCCCAACAGGAAAATGCTTTTCACCATCATGGTGACTTCAAAACTAAACTTTCATTAAAACATTACATCTAAACATCTGTTAATTATCAGTAAAACTTTGTTGATGTATGACAGAAATCAAATCAACTGGTTAATAATAAGTGTAACGTTAAATGGCTGGAAGTCAGTTGTAGTTGTTGAGTCTCTTTTCTCTTGTTGTTTCTTCAGTGATTCTGCTTATTATCATCAGGTGTCACCACGAATTGTCAATCATCACTCAATCATCAATCAATTATCTTATTAACTTTAACACTGCTTCAGTGTTCATTTTTAACACCCGGCAAGATGGACTCATATGGAATTTTAAAAAATGTTTCAAATGAAATGTTGTAAAATGAAAATGAAAAGGATTTAATAAATTCAGTGTGTGTGTGTGTAAAATATATAATCTCATTATAGTCAATGATTGTACGCTGTCAAAGCCAATTTTGTACCCTTTTTGAAGGGTCAATTTTTGTACTGTTTATAAGGTACAAAATTGTCACCAAGGTACAAAACTGGTCTCTTAAGGTAAAATCACAAGGGTACAAATTGTACCCTTTGAGGGTACAGCCCCAGTGACAGCCATTGTACCCCTAAAGGTACAATTATGTACTTTATTTTCTGAGAGTGTTACTTAAAATAAAACCGCATGCATGATAAGTCTAAAACAGTAGACAAATGTTAAGTAATTAAACAGAGCATTTGACTGACTCTGAAGGTGATTGACCCCTAATATTTCTACAGATTTTGATATTATTATAATAATTACAGTTAAGTTCTTTTGAGAATTGACAGAGGTTTGATTGAAAATATTTGGTTACCATTATGGTGATCAGTGCTTCCTTTAGTTGGGCAGTTTGCTCTTGGTCTCTATGTTAAGATTATGTTAAACACTTCGTAACTGTATTTACAAACATATAAATTTATACAAATAAGACATCAGATAAGGGCAGTCTGGTGATAGAGTTTACACCATAAATAATAAAATCTAATCCCATCACTGACTGAAAGTGGTTGTTCATTCATTATTAAGTTATTTTAACAACAGTACTTTCATGCAACAGATCAGGCATTTTGAATTAAAATCTTAAACACACAGAGAAAAGAAAAATTTTGCCAATTTTTATCCCTTTTTGAAGGGTCAATTTTTTGTACTGTTTAAATAAGGTACAAAATTGTCACCACAGGTACAAAACTGGTCTCTTAAGGTATAAATCACAAGGGTACAATTTGTACAAATTTGTACCCAGTGACAAGCCTTGTACCCCTAAGGTACAATTATGTACTTTATTTTCTGAGAGTGTAGTGGTCAAACATGGTTGGGGGACTTGGGAAAAACAATGACTTCTTCAGAAGTTGGACCAATTAAGGCAAGGCAAGGCAATTTTATTTGTATAGCACATTTCATACACAATGGTAATTCAAAGTGCTTTACATAAAGAAGAAGAATAAAAATAGAACAAAAGGAATAGAAATAACAGTAAAAACAGAGAATTTTGCTATCTGGATGAATGAGCTAGGAAGTCTTAGGGAGATTTTTTGTTGTTGTTGTTGTTGTTGTCATCCGTCAGAGTGGATCTAAACGGATCTATCCATCCATACCTCACACGACAGGACTGCTACCTGTTAAGGCACTTCAAACTGATAAACAAAGTTTCAATCTCCCCTTTTGCCAAGACACCTCAAACTGCACCACACAGCCCTAATCCCCCTTCCGGAGATATCTTATCTATGCAACGCATTTCAAATTTCCCCTTTGGAAATTTCCCCATTGGAAAGTATCCTGACTGTAATCCAGAGATATCTTAACCATGCACTTCAGCTCAATTTCCCCATGGTTTGTCCCTTTATCCAAATTTACCAAATTTTAACCTAATCACCAATGCTTCTTCCTAATTCTCCCAGCTTTCTCAACCGACAGCAATATTTAAAATGCATTAAAAGTCAGAATCAGATGATACATAAAAGATATAAAATACATTAAAAATGAATAAAAACAGGAAAAGGAATAAAAGAATAAAAGATAATACGTATAAATAAAAATGCAAACAGTTTGGACATAGCACAGTGCTCAATCAGCAAATGCATAGGTAAAAAGATGTGTTTTGAGTCTGGATTTGAATGTGGCTACTGTTGGAGCACACCTGATTCTCTCTGGAAGCTTGTTCCAGCTGCGGCTGGCGTAACAGCTAAGAGCAGACTCTCCTTGCTTTGAGTGAACCCTTGGTATTTCTAAGTGACTTGATCCTGATGATCTGAGTGATCTGTTAGGTTATATTCTATGAGCATATTCTGAAATGTATTGAGGTCCTAGACCATTGAGTGATTTATAAACAAGTAAACAGTACTTTAAAATCAATTCTAATGCAACTGGAAGCCAGTGCAAGGACCTGAGTACTGGTGATGTGTTATGTTTTCTGGTTCTGCTCAGAATCCTGGCAGCAGCATTCTGTACGAGCTGCAGCTGCGTATGGTCTTTTTGGGAAGGCCAGTGAGGAGCCCATTACAGTAATCCACCCTGGTGATGAAAGCATGAACAGTCTCTAAGTCTTGACTGGAGACAAAGCATCTAATTCTTGCAATTTTTTTAGAGATAATATGCTGATTTAGTTACTGTCTTTACATGGCTACTGAACTCAGGTCTGACTCCAAAATCACCCAAGATTCCTGACTTGATTTTTAGTTGTTTGACCCCTAGAGGAAGGTATGTGTTCACTTTGAGAACTTCATCTTTGTTTCCAAACGCAATTATTTCAGTTTTTGTCTTTGTTTAACTGAAGGAAGTTTAGGCACATCCAATTTTTAATTTCATCAATGCATTGGCACAGGGAGTCAATGGGGCTGTAGTCGTTAGGTGATATGGCTAGGTAATCTGGGTGTCATCTGCATAGCTGTGATATGCAATTTGGTTCTTTCTCATTATTTGGCTCAGGGCAGCATATATAGTTGAACAGTAGGGGTCGAGTATTGAACCTTGAGGGACTCCGCATGTCATGGATGTCCACTCAGACTTATGGTCACCGATACTCACATAATAACCTCTCCCTTCTAAGTATGACCTGAACCATTTAAGGACCATCCCAGAAGCCCAACCCAGTTTTCCAGCCTGTCAAGAAGTATGTTGTGATCGACAGTGTCAAATGCAGCACTGAGGTCGAGAAGAACCAGCACTGATAATTTACCTGAATCTGTGTTTAGGCGAATATCATTTATTATCTTTATGAGTGCTGTCTCTGTGCTGTGATGCGGTCGGAACCAGATTGAAAGTTGTCAAAAATCCTTCAAGCTTAACTTGTTCAGCTGATTGAAACAACTTTTTCAATGATCTTGCCTATGAAAGGAAGATTTGAGATTGGTCTGTAGTTGCTCAATATGGTGTTATCCAGATTGCTCTTTTTCAGGAGGGGCTTAACAACTGCAGTTTTCAGGGATTTGGAAAAGTCCCAGAGAGAAGTGAGGCATTTACCACTTCTAGGAGATCTGCTTCTAAACATTTAAACACGCTTTTGAAAAAAGATGTGGAAGTGTGTCAGGGCGCAGGTTGATGTTTTAAGGTGCTGTACTGTTTTTCTTCAAAATTTTATCATCAATTGCTTCGAAAACAGACAGAATAGCTACTTTCTGAGGTTGTAATCTGATCTTTTTACCCCCAGTGCAGCTCAAGGATGTGCTGATCGCCTTTCTGATATTATTAATTTTCTCAGAGAAGAAGGAAGCAAACTCACAGCATTTGCTGTCAGACCAATTAGTCAACTCACCATGATGCCAGGAAATAATGGGGTCATGAACTGATAGCCATGGAATCTAAAGGATCACTTCATGCTTAGGGGAGTCAATGATGTATAGGGAGATTAATTCTTGATGAAATAAACCCACTTGAAGAGTTAATGGCTTGGTCTGATGGGTGATTCCCTCTCCAATGGTGTTATCATCTATGGCCTTGATCTTGATAGGAGGGTAGCATGGTTGGATGGCAATGTCATATTTCTGGATGAGATCTTTGTGTATGAGGTTCAAAGCTGCCCCAGAGTCTATCATCGCTGTAAATGAAATAGATGCATCTTCAGTCTTTATTTCAATAGGAAGCTTGAAAGATCTATTACTGAGTAGTGAAAAAAAATCAGTATTTACCCGTGAGGTTGTCTGGGCTGTTATGTGGGCACCCTTGACTGCGATGGCCAGCTTCACCACAGTAAAAGCATAGTTGTCGTCGTCTCATTCTTTCCTCTTCAGAGAGTCTAGATAAACCTAGTTGCATGGGCTCGTCGCTGGACTTGGTGGTTGATGAAGTCATCGATTGCAAGTCGGTCGGCGAAAAGTGCCGTGATTCCCTCACACTTCTTTGCTTAGGTGCTTGTCGCATCAGATTATCAATCATTATAGCAAGTCACAAAGTCTCTTTTGATGAACTGGCAATACTTCGCAAAGAGCAAGCACACAGCCACACCCTAAAATACTGAATCAAACAGGAAATGCAAGTAGAAGCAGAGGGAATAACACAGTCAGTACTCAGGTGAGGGCTCCCTCTGCTGCTGTGGTGTTACAAGGGGATTTTATTAGTGACTTTGTGTGGAGAAAAGAATATAGAGAAATACAAAATGACAGAACAGGCAAAAGTTGCATGTTGTAAAAATGGTAAATGACCAGATTATCAGTAATTAAATTCCATTCTGCTTCAATATGTCTTCACTAGACATGAAATAGTAGCGCACATTACATTGACAGTATTTATTTAGCAATAGCACACAGATCCTCGCTGATATAGCAGAAGTCAAAGACAGTTGGAAGGTAATGAAGACCATCATCCAGAGCTGTGCAGATGAGAAGATGCCGACGGGATGCCAACGGGAAAAGAGTAAAGAACGATAAATCAGGACATGGCAACTGACCGATGAAAGACGAAGAGCAAAACAGTGGAGGGATCAGGCTGACACTGGGGATGAACAAGACCTCACAACCACACCATTCATCGACCTTGACAGCCATGTTAAATGTAAGACTGTCTCTTACGAATGGGGCAGAGGCCCATTCCTCAGCAGACCACGGAGACTCCAGAATGCTATTAAGTATAATCAAGTTATTAATCAATATTTATCTTTCTAAATATTAAATTATTTGAATGACTTATGTTAAAGCATTTATTTTCATTTTCATTTTCAAACAGAAAGCCTGGGCCAACGCCAGCCTTGAAGAAGCTGTGAATCGTGTATCTGTGTATGTGCGCTATAGTGTTCTGTGTGTAGGTCCTGCATTGGTATCAGTAGAAAACTGGCGTTCTGCTTGAGACCTGAAGACGCCTTTTCATGACTTAATAGGACATCCTGTGCTTAAGTTCAGGGATCGTCAGCATCTTGATGGATGGAGATATGCTTCTGACTATCTGTCTATATGTGGAAGAGTACCAAATTTGTCTATTTTTCTTAGCCAATCAGAATAATTCAACCTGAAGTAATGATGTAGTTAGTGGACTCTGTTAGAGTATAATTGTTGTGGAGATGTGAATGTATGCAGAGCGGCCAACGAACTCCTTGTGAGACTTGAAGCTGCTTCTGCTGATGAAACTGCAAACTATTCTTCAGTAAATTGATTGCACTTCTCACTCCTGGTCTTTCATTCGACATATCTGGTCAAGGGTCCTAAACTGTTTATCCCCAACAATGGTTTTTTTTTTTTTTTTGGTTTTAGCTTGTCATATTTTCACAGGTATGCAATTTGACATTAAATATCGATTTACATTATGAGTATATGATAAAACAATCACACATGCAGATTTTTACTGTACTCCAGCTTCAGTGAGGGTTTGGTTATTCACCCAAACCCAGTGTCCTTCAGTGTCCAGATCATTGAGACCAATCCAGAGTGTCACTTTAATTTTAGAGAACAGAAAATCCTAAAGAAGTAAATTATAGTGTCACATAAATAGTAAAATTAAGGCCCATTCACACCAAAAATTATAATTATAACTATAATGATAACTATATTAGTGTCCCACACAAGTGGACGATATCGTTCTGTTTATTCTAAAGCGTGTCCTACAGGTTTATCGTCTGCCACTTTAGATGCTTGAGCATGTTTAAGAAGGCTGGATTCTGATTAGCTGTCAATGTTTTTATCATTCATCAACTGGAAAAAAAATCATTGTGAAAGTGATTCCAACTATTATTTCTCTGTGTTGTTATCGTTAGTTGTGGTATGGACTCTTTTTATTTCTTTGACATCTAGAATGATTTTTAAAATTATAGTGTCTTTCGTTGTTATTATAATAATTGTCTTTGGTGTGAACAGTCTGAAAGGGATAGTTCACCCAAAAATGAAACTTTGTCATCATTTACACTGTACCTTCAAGTTGCTACAAACCTGTATGAGTTTCTTTCATTGCAGAACAAAAAAGAAGATATTTGGAAGATTGTTGGTTGACTAATATGTTTTGCTGTGACTGTGTATTTTTATACTCATTAGAATATTACTCTGTTGGTTTAACAACATGATAATGAAGTCAAGTATCCCATGAGAGCCTTCCAAAATGAGTCGCTGAGCTTCCATGACAATTAGGATGCTGCCTTAGAAGGGAGGAGACAGTGAGACAGCTCAGTATGTTTTGGAACAGAGCCGTGCCTTTGCAAAAGTTCTGAAGACTGTCCTGAAGCTTCGTACGAAGAGGTGAAATGTTTCAAGCCCTTTTTGTCCATGACACTGTCAAACCACTTGTTTACCCCAATGTAAAAGACAGGAGCCATGTTATAAAGCTGGTAACTCTGACAACAAAATAGTGTCGGCCCAGATCCGGCCCACATCTGGTCCGCATGTAATCCATACCAGATATGGACCAGATATGGACCAGATCTGGGGCGACATGGGTGCGTAGGGATGAGGCAGAGAGAGAATCCAAGTGCTCACACAACTTTCATAACAAAAGACAAAAACACAGATAATCCTGACTGGAAAACAGGCAAATAGTCCACATGAACACAAACGAGAAAAAAAGGACATCCAGGCACCCTTGACCAAACACCATGAAAGCAAACAATGACTAACAAAACATGGCTGAATCACAAGGATGATTAACTACAGGTGTGGCTGAGCAAAGGAACTAACAAGGTTATCAAAGAAACAGAAACCAAACACAGGAAGGAAAAACAGACAATGGAAACTTTGAATACATTTCAACATAAAAGTCCTTACAAAACACAGAACCAGGATTGTGACAGCGTCCCACCTGTCGTTAAATTATTTTTATAAATTCCTCGACATGATAGCAAGTAATTGCATCAGCTGTTGTGGGAATGTTACACATTGGTTCAAGCGTTGCAGTCTTAAAGGGATTGTTTTCCCAAAAATGAGAATTCTGTCATTTACTCACCCTCGTGTTGTTCCAAACCCACAAGACTTCATTCATCTCCGGAACACAAAAATCCTGAATTAAATCTTCATCATATAAAGTGTCTTTACAGAAAATTTGGACTAAACTGATCGACTGGATAGTGGATTAGTTTTACGATCTCTTTATGAACGCATCAGAGTGTCAGTTGTGTAGCTGTCAGATGAAAGCTCTTGGATTTCTTTTAAATATCTTTATTTGTGTTCTGTAGTTGAGTGAAATTCATTCGGGTTTGGAAAGTCATGAGGGTGAGTAAATGATGACAGAATTTATTTTTGGAGTGAACTGACCCTTTAAACTTCTCCATTTTTTTTTCTTTTTTCTATTTTGCAGTTATTTTAGATACATACACAAACCAGATACTGTCCATATATTCTTATTTTAGACTACTTCTAGAAAGCACTTGGTTATTCCAAGAAAAACTTTATGCAGAACTGCAAGACTGCCCCCTGCTGACCACAGCACAGTTTCATCAACAATTTTTTGGACAAAAATCTGCCACAATCACACACACTGAATGTCTGAAATTTGCTGACAATATCTTTTTTTATGTGCATAATATACATGATAGACCTCTTTAATAACATAAAGTACCACTGATGGAGGTGAATTAATATTCCTTTTCACAGATAAATGTTTTCTGTGTATTACAAGAGTATCATACCAAGACCGTTGATTGTTCCCAGATAAGCGCAATTCTCTCCAGATAGATCTTTATTTCTGTTGTTATTAGGTTGTTTTGGATCCCCGGTGAACCAGAACCTTTAAGACACAAACAGCAATAATTGCATTTGCAGTAATACTTTTAGAAAACAGCTGTATTTCTAGTACATTGATTAACATTCCTAGACATGATTCTTACTGTACTCCAGTGTCTTTGAGAGTTTTGTTGTTCCCAAAACCCGTGTCCTTCAGTTCCAGATCATTGAGACCAATCCATGCGACACATTTAAATTTAGAGACCAGGAATCCTAATGGAGAAAAATGACTAAGTTATTAGTGTAAAATAATTGATTTTGGTATATGTGAAGGTAAATTAAAGGTAAATAGAAACCTTTTAAAAACATTTAGTTTTTTATCTGTGTGATTAAAACTTATTCATTTCCTGATTGATCTGACTTGCCTGTTTGATTTGCTGGTTATGGTGACCAGATCGGCTCCTTAGAACACAGTAATCTCGACTGCTCAACCAGTTCAGTTTATTAGAGCTTGAAAAATACAGCTTTCCACACAAGCTATCCATCCATCCACAGAGAGATTACAAGACTGCTCTGTGAGTAATGAATAAAGTGTGATTAAACCTTCCATTATTTAGATCATAAACTTCATCAACTGGATCCATGTGCAAAAATATTCACACTTTGTGTCAGAATAAGCTTATAAACTGACACTCACCATCATAAAAGGACAGCCATTCTCTGAGTGTGTTGTATCTGGCTGTAAGATCATTAAACTCTTTCTTCATGGCTGATGAAAAGACAATTAAATAGTACACAAGCAGCCATTTAGAAAACTGAAGTCAGAACAGAAGACTGGCATTTTTAAATGCTCAAAAAATTTATGGAAAATGTCAAATAAAAGCCTGTTCTCTAACTCTGGTGTAGTTGGCTTCAAGTTCCACTAGTACCCTTATCATAACTTGAAGAAAATGGGAAGCAGATCAATTACAAGGAGCCAAAATATCTCTCATGGTCAGTTCAATGAACACTCAACACTGTTAATGAAACATGTCTGTGCTGCCGTTTATGAAATATAGTTCCCTTTCATGGGAACATCGACGCTGCGTAGTCGCTTTGGGAACGCCTCTGCGTGATTACGTCTTGAAGCACTTGTGTAATCGAACCAATAGTGTAACGGGATGTCAGAGCGGGTGACATCATGGACCAGGAAACTATAAAGCACCCCTGAGAACAAAGAACGCTAGCTTCTGCGTCTTCAGCAAGCGCTCTGTGTATTGTGGTCTTATTGGTGTTGTTTGTCTGTTATACAGCTCGAAAAATCTCTTAGTCCGGGCAAGAGTATTTTCAGTCCACCAAGCACTTATATATATATATATATATATATATATATATATAAAGACACATTTGTTATGGCGGCAGAACAAACAGGCAAGCAGCAGTTTATTCAGTGTGCTTCTCCTTGCCCTCGTCTCATCACGGGCGGGATACACACGAGTTGTGTAGCCTGTTTTGGGAGTGGAGCATGCCCAGGCAGCTCTTGAGGAGCTGTCTGCGTGCATTGCGAAAGTTAACGCTCCGTACACTCCGTTCACGCCAGGGTTCTTTGAAAAAGATAAAGAGCACAGCGGCGGCTTCATTCCTGGGGTTCACAGATGGATCTGGTGGAGGGGTTAGAGACGGGCCCAGCCCTATCTCGGCCCTCACCCGCCACCCAGCGTCTCTCCTTTGGTTGCGGAAGCACGCGCTGCGGTTTCTTCCCCCAGAGGAGAGGCACCAGCGCTTCACCTTCTAGCTCTGAGGAGTTGGATGTGGTGAGCGTTGAAGCTGGAGAGGAGGACTGCCATCCTCATCTCCAGCATATGAGGAGCTGCTGGAGGTTGTGACTAGGGCAGTGGCAAAACTTAATATCGAATGGCCAGCAGAAAAAAGCGAAGCGCGTCACAAAAGCAAACTGGATGAGCGCTTTCTCCCTGCCTGGTCACAGCCCCAGCGTCGGGGATTACCATTCTTTCCCGACCTCCACACCGAGGTGACGAGGTCGTGGAAAAAGCCAGCACAATATCGTGTATATAACCCTCAAACATCTATATATTCCAACATATTGGGGCTTAAACAACATGGCTATGGGACGATGCCTCGGGTCGAAGAGACGCTCGCGAGCTATCTCTCGCCCGAGTCCGCGTCGTCCTTAAAATCCCTGACGCTGCCCACCAGACCACTAAGAACAACATCAGCTCTGGTGGGCAAAGCATATGCCTCAGCAGGTCAGGCCGCAGCGTGTTTACACACAATGTCTGTCCTTCAAGCATATCAGGCTGTCCTGCTGGGGGAGATCGATGAGAGCGGTGAGGCGAGCTTTGATGTAATTCAGGAACTTCGAAAAGCCACTGATCTATCTCTCTGTGCCACCAAGGAGACGGCAAAAACAATCGGTCGCTCTATGGCAGCCCTGGTGGCAACGGAGAGGCATTTATGGCTAAACTTATCGGACATAAGAGAAAGAGATAAGAGCGTCTTATTGGATGCGCCGCTGTCTCCCCTGGGCCTCTTCGGCGACTCTGTCACTTCGGTCGTCGAGAGGTTCCAGGAGGCAAAAAAGCAGTCAGCGGCCTTCCAGAAGTTCCTCCCTCGCCGCTCTCTCCCGTCCGAGGCTGCTGAGCGGGAGCTCCTCATCCGCGCAGAGAGCGCAACAAAAACAGAGTGTTGCTGCCCGTGCTCCCCCGCAAAGAGCTTGGGGACCGGGACGGGCAACACAGTCGAAGCCTTCCCGGGGTAGAACAGATCTGAGGACTGTTATTATCGCCAGGAAGGCTTAGAAGAAGTCCTGGCGCCAGTGGCCCAGGACTTCCGAGGGTAGCCCCCTCTGGAGGGGGGTCCTGTATTAAAATCTATAAAATTAACTCCCCTCCGGCACCCTCAAGGGGCCGTTCTGCCAACCCTGCCACCTCGTGTGCTTCAGGGCGCAGCGGTCCCCACCGACCCTCTGAGGGGGGTCGGCCAGCGCTTGATTCGGCTGCTCCCTGCCGGTACGCCGCTTCAGGGTGCCGAGCCAAGTGCTCAAAAAACACCAGAGGCCAGTCTCGAGAGACTGGTTCCCTTAGTAAAATTTCTGGAGGAATGGAAACGTCTTCCCAACATTTCTCAATGGGTACTGCGTATGATAGAAAAGGGTTACAAATTACAATTCGGGTTTCGCCCGCCCCGGTTCAATGGGGTCCTCCCTACAGTGGTGGGCCCCCAGCAGTCTCTGGTTATGGAACAAGAAGTTATGACACTTTTGCAAAAAGGAGCTATAGAAAGGGTTCCTCCTTCCAGCAAACAGTCAGGGTTTTACAGCCGTTACTTCATCGTTCCGAAGAAGGATGGAGGGCTGCGTCCCATAATAGATTTACGTATGCTAAATCGTTCAGTACAAAAACTACAAAAAAGTTCAAGATGCTAACACTCAAACAGATCAACACTCAGATCAGGTCCGAGGACTGGTTTTGTCATAGATCTGAAGACGCTTACTTTCATGTGTCAATCCATCCTTCACATTGAAAATACCTCAGGTTTGCTTTCGGGGGCGAAGCTTACCAATACAAGGTCCTTCCCTTTGGCCTATCCCTTTCACCCTGCACCTTCACGAAGTGCGTGGATGCAGCCCTGGCTCCTCTGAGACTCCAGGGCATCCGCATACTGAATTATATCGATAATATATGATTGGTTGATTTTAGCTCAATCAGAGCAACAGGCAGTTCTACATCAAGATGTAGTTCTGTCACACATGAGAAGGTTAGGGTTGAGACTCAATGCCAAGAAGAGTGTGCTTCTACCAGCTCAGACTACCAACTATCTAGGGGTAGTTTGGGATTCTACTACGATGCAGGCACGTCTGTCTCCTGCTCGGGTGAATTCCATTCTCTCAGCCGTGAAAGGGGTGAAACTAGGCCAGTCACTTACTGTAAAACAGTTTCAGAGACTGTTGGGTCGGATGGCAGCGGCGTCCAACGTGATACCTTTTGTCCTGCTGCACATGAGACCCTTACAGTGGTGGCTCAGGACCAGGGGGTTTTCTCCGAGGGGAAATCCTCTCCGCATGATCAAAGTCACGCGGCGATGCCTTCGTGCTTTATCCATGTGGAAGAAGCCCTGGTTCCTGTCCCAGGGTCCTGTGTTGGGAGCTCCTTGTCGTCGCGTAATGCTAACGACGGACGCATCTCTCACAGGCTGGGGGGCGATCATGAGTGGTCGCTCGGCTCAGGGTCTTTGGGAGGACCATCATCGTTCTTGGCACATAAATCGGCTGGAAATGATGGCAGTATTTCGAGCACTCAAATACTTCCTCCCAGACCTGAGGGGCCACCACGTGTTGGTCCGTACAGACAACATGTCGGTGGTCTCATATATCAACCATCAGGGGGGTCTGAGGTCTCGTCAGTTGTACAAATTAGTCCTTCGGATCCTCCTGTGGTCCCAGGGGAAGCTCCTCTCCCTGAGAGCAGCTTACATCCCGGGGCATCAAAATGTGGGGGCAGACATCCTGTCGAGGCAGGGGCCGAGGCCCGGGGAATGGAGACTCCACCCCGAGGCGGTGGAGTTGATATGGAAAGAATTCTGTCGCGTAGAAGTCGACTTATTTGCCTCGAAAGAGACGTCTCACTGCCCGCTGTGGTATTCACTAACTCATCCATCCCCCCTGGGGTTGGATGCCATGGTACAGACGTGGCCGAGGCTGCGTCTGTACGCCTTCCCCCCGATTGCTCTGCTCCCCGGAGTTCTGGAGAGGGTTCGGCGGGACAGGGCCCGTCTCATATTGGTAGCCCCGTTCTGGCCAACCCGAGTATGGTTCACGGACTTAGTGTCCCTTCTAGACGGCTCCCCCATGGAGATTCCAATCAGGCAGGACCTTCTGTCTCAAGCGGGCGGCATAATAATTCATCCCCGCCCGGAGTTATGGAATCTGTGGGCTTGGCCTCTGAGGGGGCCGAGCTCATAGAATCTGGTCTCCCAACTGAGGTTGTGGAGACCATACTCCACTCCAGAGCTACGTCCACGAGAAAACTATATGCATACAAGTGGAAGCTGTTCGCTACTTGGTGTAGCCAGTCTCAAGTGGATCCGTTCCACTCCTCTATCAGTCACGTACTGCAATTTCTCCAAGAAAAATTCTCGGATGGCCTAACTCCTTCTACATTGAAGGTTAATATAGCAGCAATCTCCGCTTATCACGCTCCTGTGGGAAGAAACCCACTAGTCATACGTTTTCTCCGTGGCACCCAGAGGCTGAGGCCGGTTGTACGTACAAAAAAACTCCATCCTGGGACTTAGCTATTGTACTCGAAGGGCTGTCTGCGGCTCCCTTTGAACCTTTGGAGGAAGTACATGAGAAGTTCCTCACGCTAAAAACCGTATTTTTGCTGGCTATTACATCTCTTAAAAGAATTGGAGATCTTCAGGCACTTTCAGTTGCTCCTTCATTCTTAGACTTTGCACCTGGAATGGTCAAAGCCTTTTTGCATCCTAGACCTGGGTATATACCCAAGGTACCTACTCATGTCCCAGGGCCTATTGTACTGCAGGCCTTTTGTCCTCCACCTTTCACAAATGAGGATCAGGAAAAACTGAATCTGCTCTGCTCAGTGAGGGCTTTAGACACCTATGTCCACAGAGCTGCCCTGTGGCGGAAAACAGAACAGCTGTTTATATGTTACGGGTCCCCTAACAAGGGAGGTCCCGCGTCTAAGCAGAGAATGAGCAAGTGGGTGGTCAAGGCCATCTCTCTTGCTTATAAGTCATCCGGACAGCCCTCGCCTTTGGCCGTCCGGGCACACTCTACCAGGGGTATGGCTGCCTCAAAGGCTCTGATTTCGGGGGTTCCCCTCAATGATATCTGTGATGCTGCTGGGTGGTCATCTCATCATACCTTCGTTAGGTTCTACAACCTTGACTTGGGCTCCACTCCAGGGTCCTCAGTAGGACAGGCATTTGGTCTTATGGCCTAGTTGGGATAGCGTTCCCAAAGCGACTATGCAGCGTCGATGTTCCCATGAAAGGGAACGTCTCGGGTTACGTTTGTAACCCTGGTTCCCTGAATAAGGGAACGAGACGCTGCGTAGTCGCTTTGGGAACGCCTCTGCTTGATTACGTCTTGAAGCACTTGTGTAATCGAACCAATAGTGTAAAGGGGCATCAGAGCGGGTGACGTCACGGACCAGGAAACTATAAAGCACCCCTGAGAACAAAGAACAGGCGTGCAGGGAGTATGGCTAAGCTACGCAGCGTCTCGTTCCCTTATTCAGGGAACCAGGGTTACAAACGTAACCCGAGACGTTTTCTCACCTGTGCTGTTGATCTCTTGAGCTGCCAGTTTATGATTATCTGATAAAAACAAAAGCAACAGTTGAAAATATGTTTTTGAGGAAAGTGTCTGAAATTATCTACAAAACAAAGTTTGAACAGAGTTTGTTAATGGCAGTTTACATCTTCAATATGGAGGTTTGATAATACTTGCCTAATAAAACAGCTTGCTGAAAAGTATGATTTTACAAATAAAAATTGTGTTGTGAGTTCTAATGATTCTATCATTCTACACTGAGGTCAAGTAAAGGTACTTACAGTAACTCTGTCAATGCACTCTGAACAGATCAAAATCTAGTATCAGTTTTACTCACAAAGCCTCCAGAGAGCGCAGAGACCTCCAAGAGCAAGAACCAGAGAGAAACCCAGAAGAGCCAGAAGAACTTTAGTCCACTTAGGAGGAGCGACTTCTCTCTCTTGCTCTTCAGTGGAGATACCTGGGGTCAAAATTTAAGAGATAAAGAAATAAGAGAAAATGTTTTATATTTATTTCTGAACCCTTGAATCAGTCCAGCACTGCTGTCTGGAACTATTCCTGAAATTACAGATGACTCCTGAGAAGAGTTTAAAGTTTCAGTTAAAATCTCTTTTCATCATAGTTGACTCGTCTGAATGTTCGCCAGTGTGATTATTGTGATTATAAGAATATGAGAAAATGTAAGAGAAAATGTGGATATCTGCAATTATCTGACTCAAAAAAGGTTTTGTGTGACAAACAGAATTGTGTGACAGCTTTATATCATGACACATGAGAAAATTTTTTTAGTTTTCTAAAACTGTTGCTTTAAAAGGCTTCACAGCATTTTGATAACTTAAAGTGCCACATTATACTTTTGTGAATATACTTTTAATGCAGTGCATAGCTGTGAAAGTGTAAAGTGCAAATAAAGTTACTGTCTCCTAAAGAATGAATTGATTCTGAACTGTGGAATCGAGTAGTCGGCAATTCCAGTCTCACTTCCTGTTACATATTCATGTAACTATAACAAATTTGCATAATGCCAATCTATGGTTTTCATTGGCTGCCGGTGAACAACGTCTACTTTGTCCCTCAAACACTGTAGGGCTGGGAGAGTTTGGTTCATTTTGTTGACATGTTGAGAAGACGCTGTTTTGCATTGCAAATCCACTTCAAAAGGATGACTTGACACCGAAAAACAGAGAGAATTCTTACTGTTTGCATCACTGTGAAGCCTCCGGATTGGAAATTCAAAAATGCTAATGAGCATTTGGTTTCCAACACATCCTGTAAGTGGTCAACCAATCACAACAGACTAGGCTCGTGGAAAGAAGTGGACTGAATCTTTGAACAAAGTGTTTACTGACTCTCTGAGAAATTAGGTGATGTGCAGTATATATTATTCTATATTATATCATGTACATCTATTGTAGAAGACTCCAAAACAAAACAAGGAACCTTTAAAATAGCATAATATGAAGACTTTAAACACTTTAGTCTGCTCACTGGAAGTCAAATGGTACACCACACCAGTTCACACATCACGGTTACTTTAGGCCAGAGGTGCAAAACTAAAGTCCTGGAGGGCTGCAGTCCTGCCGAGTTTCGTTCCAGCCTGGCTTCAACACACATAGGCCTGGTTTCACAAACAGGGCTTAAATTAAGCCAGGATTAGACCTTAGTTTAATTTGGATATTTAAGAAGCTTTTATAAACATGCCTTAGAAAAAGTTAAAAAAGCTCAAACATGCATTTTAGTCTAGGCTTAAACCTTGTCTGTGAAACGGGGGGATAGTTTTCAAATAAGCCTGAAGGATTTAATAAGCTGAATCAGGTGTGTTTAATTAATGTTGAAGGTAAATAAAATGAGCGCTGAAAAAAAAGGACGCAAAAGAGGCAAATATGGACACAGTCATATTTGAGAAGAGGAAAGAGGTGAACTTGGCATGACAATTTTGTAAATGGATCTTTAAGTTTAAGCCCCATGTCACGTTGATTAATACACCATTTCATGTTCCATTTTTATTTTCTAGTCAGGTCATTGCAGCAAACACGCTGTGAGATGATCATGCTAAATTTCTGACACTGTCAGAAAATTATCGCAGGCTGTCTTTGGTTGCAAGATTGTGACGATGGCAGTCTTTGAACCTCTCTCAGTTTGCCACATATAGGACCACCGTTTAGGAGCCACGACCACAGAAATCACCATGATTGTTTCACGATGCTCATCTTACTTCCTGGACAGCCAAAAATCATACAGTGTGTACCAGGCATTAGGCAAAATATCAAAATACATGTTTATTTTTATATTTAAATACATGTATACTTTTGGCAGATGCTTTTATCCAAATCAAATTGTATTGCATTTAACATTGCATGTGAACTTTCTGAACCCATGACTGACCTGCTGAAAAACCAGCATAAACCAGCATGAATTCCATACCGGTTCAGGCTGGTTTATGCTGGTTAGTGCTGGTTCAGCTGATGGAACAGCATAGTCGTGCTGTGAAGCTGGTTCACCAGCATGTCTTGCGGGGTATGATTGTGAGTAGGCCAGCTGTCTGTAAGCAGTGCTTTAGGACAAGCATTGTTTTTGCTTGCATATTTCTATATTTAACACATTAATGATGTAAAGGAAAAATAATATATGATTTATTGTAATATATAACTTTGTAAATTGTTTAGCTCCCTCTGATGAAAGTAGAATTTAAAATTTTAATGGTTTTAGTTATGACACTGAACACTGATCGCCATAATAGTGACTACAAACAGACTTCAACAACTTTTATACATGTACCACACTGTAAAAACGACAACTCAAAATTGTTCACCTTACTAAGATTTTTGCATTCACTGACAATAAAATTGCTAGTTGGAACTTGAACTATCTGTTGTAAGCCACTTGAACTCACTTTCAGACGTTTCTGAGGAAAAGTTCATCTTATTTTATAAATTGAGTTGAGTTTATTTTGAAGTTGTAGTTGAAACCCAGTTAGAGTGAGTTCAACTTATCTGCGCATGCTCATTTGAAATTTGTCATGGCAACCGGCTGCGACTGGGTTTCCAAGGATTTTCCCAGGAGCTCCCTGCGAAAGTTTGCGTCCACCACGATGCCAGCGGTAACTTTCCCTGACGTCTTTGTCGAAGAGAAACATTCCTTCTAACGGTAAGCTAATCGTATGAATATGTATATGTATATGCATTTGATATTTGTATTACATTTCATTGTGGGAAACAAAAGCGATAAATCATAACCAGGCGAGGCGTTTATGGCAATACAAAATCCCCCACTAGCTAATCGGTTAGAAGCTAGCTTATTTTGAACAGCTAAGCTCAATATAATTATTGTCCACATATTAATTGAAAGATTTGTGTTGCCGTTATGTTTGTTATTCACGATGAATGATGGCATTGTTTTATGCACGTCTGCTTTGCTCATTGACATTAAACTTAAGTCCGTTAACGCGCCGGCGCGTTTTGTAGGATTTTTTTTCACATTGCAGCAAAACAGACTTAAAATACTCCGTCATTTTTTGTCATAGAGACATAAGTAATATATCAATTGAAACTATAGAATATCTTTTATTTGTATGAAAAGAGACATGTCAGATTTCGAAGTTTTTAAGTAATGATTTTGATAATTCAGATTTGACATCACAGGAATAAATTACATTTTGAAATATATTCAAATAAGATTTTAAATTGTAATACTATTTCACAATATTACAAGTTTTACTGTATTTTTTATTAAAATAAATTCAGCTTTGGTGAGCATGAGCTCTTTATAAAACATTTTTTGTTCCTTTTTGCTTTTTTTGTTTCAGTTTGAGTCAAACTGAAAAAATAAAACCAAAGTTTTCCTTAGGTAATGTGTTCTGTAATCTTGTTAAAATGGATTTCATAAAAGTGGTATCGAAAAAAGTATCGTTAGGAACCGGTATCGAAACTGAGGTATCGAAATTGGCACCGGATTGAAAGATTTTGAACAATAACCAGCCCTACCTTTGTGTGTTTTAGCCCTGAAGCTCAACAGCATTAACATAAACGGTTGCGAAGTATGTGTTCATTTTCTCCTCTTATTTTTGTGCTAGGTTTTCTATGAAGTGTCTCTTCTGCAGCTTTGCCAGCGCCAGTCAAGAGCGTCTGCTTAGGCACCATCGGCTCAAGCACAGAAGAGGAGCTTACTGGCCGTGTGTTTACAGTGACTGTGTATGTACTTTTAAAACACCTGGTGCCTTAAAGTCACATTTGACCAGATCACATTGTCAGACAGCCAAAATACAAGATAAATTCACCTTTTTTTGTGATCTATGTGAATTCCGGGAAATCTGAATGCAGCAGTCTTTCTTCACACACCTTGGACACCATTTAAAAAAACATGAGACTGTGTGTTGCCCCTTCTTGAGATGTAGTTTTAAAACAAACAATCTAAAGACTTTTAGTTCACACAAAAGTAGGAAACACAAGCATGGTGATATCAGAACCTGTTTAAGAGCAGACTTAGAAAATGAACCTGTGTCCATTGAGACAGATTCCTCTGACCAACCATTAGGTATCTGTAGTGAGGAAGATACACTTCCAAGTAGTTCTGGAAATTCAGATGTCCAAGAAAAGGAGGAGTATGTAGATGCTGAGACTCTTGAACACAGGGCTGCTGGATTTTTTCTACGTATGCAAACTGAATTGCATGTTAGTAGACACGCTGTACAGAAAATAGTTGAGGGGTTTAATGACATTTTACATCTTTCAGAATCCCACTCTCAACAAGGTATCAAAGCAGTGCTTGCAGAACATGGCATTGAATTAGATGATAGTGTTCTCCATAAGATTTGCTGTCTTGGAAACAAATCCATTAATTGTAAGCACTCAAGGAAAGGGTGCATTGGCCACTGATCACAGGAGAAATCTTTTTTTTAAAGATAAGTTCCCTGTAATTCAGCCTACTGAGTATACATATAAAATAACCCATAAACAAACATTTGTTTATGTTTCAATCATCCAGGTTCTTGGAACTTTGTTGAGACAGCCAGATTTTGTGGAGAAGTTGGTGTTTAGTCAGGGGGACAACCCAGGTCAATTTTGCTCTTTTCGAGATGGACAGTACTACAAAGACAATGGTCTTCTGGGTGTGCAAGATGCAAGTATCTCTATAGGACTTTACATAGATGACCTGGAACTATGTAATCCTTTGGGGTCCTCAAAAAAAATCCATAAAATTACTGCTGTCTATTGGATTTTGTTGAATTTACCAAGCAAGTTTCGCTCTACTCTCCCCCTAATTCAACTGGCTTATCTGGGAAAAACTGTCGATGTAAGACAATTTGGGTATGATGCCTTTCTTTATCCTTTGATTAAGGATCTTGGATTTCTTGAAAAGATAGGAGTGTATATTGAGGCTCTAGATACGTTTGTAAAGGGAACAGTGTTCTGTGTCTGTGCTGATAACCTTGGTGCACATAGCTTAGCAGGTTTTCAGGAAGCTTTCAATGTCGAAAAATTCTGCAGATTTTAGTGCATCAGTCGAGACCAAATTGGAAATTGTGAACCAAGGAACTTTCCACTGAGAACTGTGACGCAACACGATTCTTTTGTGGAACAACTCAAGTTGACTGATAAGCCTAAGCCATGTGTGAATGGAGTTAAATCATCCTGTGCTTTAAGTAAGTTGTCTTTCTTCCACCCAGTTACTGGATTTCCCCCTGATCTTTTGCATGATCTATTTGAAGGTGTTGTCGCAGTGGAGTTAAGTTTGTGTTTGAAAGAATTGATTAGAAAAGGTTTCATTACATTCGATGGACTGAATAACCGCATAAAACAGTTTCCATACAAATTCTCTGATTTGGTCAACAAGCCACAGGCAATTACAAAGACGAGCCTTGCATCTGGAAAGGTAAACGGTAACGGACATGAAAACTGGGCACTTTTACGTATGCTACCTCTCTTGATCGGGAGCTATATACCTGAACAAGAGCAGTCATGGGAAATTTTAATGGACCTTAAAGAGATTGTGGAGATTACGGTGTCTACTACATTATCAGAGGGAACATTATGTTACTTAGGGAATAAATTGGCTGACCATCGACAGTTACTCACTGACACCTTTCCTGAATTTAAGTTGAAACCAAAACATCACTTCATTGATCACTATGTGCATCTCACACGGTGCTTTGGGCCATTAGTGGATCTGTGGACGTTTAGATTTGAGTCTAAGCATAGTTTTTTCAAACAGGCAATTAATGATGCTCACTGTTTTAAGAATGTACTACTCACCCTTTCCACTAAGCATCAACAGCTCATGGCATATCTTCTTGACACACAGCAATTGTTCAAGCCAAAATTGCATGTTGGTAGTGTAGATAGAGTGAAAATATCATCTTTAGATGAAAAGCTCAGGACAGTACTAGAAAAGAAGTACCCAAATGAAGATGATGTGTCTCTTGCCAAAGAAGTACATTTGTATGGGACCCAGTATGTGAGGGACATGATAGTGTCTGCGGGTGAATGCAGTGGACTGCCAGAGTTCTTTAGAATACTACACATATCGGTGGACAAGTGGTGGAAAGTGTATTTTGTCACCACAAGGTTATCATCTTGGTACATGGAACATTATCGGTCTTACCAACTCATTGATAACTGTCACTCAGATTTAGAGATCCTGGATCCAGAGACTTTGAACGACTACCACCCATTGGCTGCATATCAAGTTGCTAGAACTTTGATGGTGACCCCAAGGGCTTGGCTACTGCAGTAAATTGAAATGGTAAGCACCTTTCTGTTTGTATGTTTTCATAATTTTAAAGTTAATGACTTGATTTTAAGTGTTCAAGGTACAGTCATGGCCAAAAGTATTGGCATACCTCCGGATGTGTGGTTTTCGAGCAAAATTCACAAACTTTTGAAGGTGGTTTTATGTAATAACAAACCAGGATATTTTCAATAGCTCAACAGAACTGAAACAACAAAATTGGTTTCCTCAAATTCAACACAAAATATCACCAAAATACTACGGGAAGTGAATACTGAATGGTCAAAAGTATTGGCACTCAAAATAACTGTCTTTTGTAGTGATATACAAGCACACTTTTCATTGTTAAAATCCACAGCTAAGGTTATGGATAGTCAGACGTCAGCTGTGGTAGCATTCCTGAGTATTATAAGCCCATTTGTAAAGGATAATAAATGCGATTCTACTTGAAGAAAACCTCATACTGTCCATATAAACCAACAGAGATGTATAGTGAGTAAACTGGAGATTTTTGTCCATTAGAAATGGGCTGATATTTTTCAAGGGTGGTACCACAGCTGACGTCTGACTACCCATAACCTTAGCACTGGATTTTAACAATGAAAAGTGTGCTTTTATCACAGCAAAAGACACTTGTTGTGAAGGGTGCCAATACTTTCGACCATGCATTCACTTTCGACCATGTATTCACTTCCCGCAGTATTTGGTGATATATTCTGTTACATTTGGGGAAACCAATTGTTTTTCAGTTGTGTTGAGCTATTGAAAATATCCCGGTTTGGTTATTTTATCAAAAAACCTTCAAAAGTGTGCGAATTTTGCTTAAAAACCAACAATTCTTTAGTGAATTTGCGCCAATACTTTTGGCCATGACTGTATATGGCTTCAGTTTAAAGTGTCATGCAAATATCTGTTCTTCTTTTGTCCTCACAGGCTTTGTTGCTTCTGGTCCACATAAATCCCAAACTCGTCCGTAAGATTCGGCTGACCAAAGTTCCTGAAACTTTAGAGGAACTGTACAATGAACTGCGTCACAAACTTGAACTTGTGGGTGAATTCTGTATACAGTATGAAGACTCAGACTTTGGCCAGGCAGTTTGCAACCTGATTGACATAGCAGAGTTGCCTTCAGAAAAGGCTGTCTTGCATATTCTGTGGAGCAATGAGGACATGCCATCACCACCACCTCCAACACCAACTCGGTCATCCTCCAGCTCTTCCCTTGACACAGCCATCATTGGATCTCCAGACTCAATCCACAGCTTATCTTCAGTTGTGCGGACATATAGGAGGAACGTTTCACAGTGGCCCACTCCGTTCCCAGTACCACAATTCTCATATGATGTTGAACTGATACTCCGCAAGGGGAATGACACATTTGAAATATCAGGGAAGGGTTTACATGTAACCAGAGATGTGAAAAAAGAGATTCTGGACAAGCTGGCACAAGAAATATTTTCTGTGAAAGCCTACCCTGAAAAACATGAGTTCGATTCTGTTGCCGCTGAACTTGTCAACAAACATCCCTGCCTCAAAGAGCCTGGTGGTGGTACTGGATATGCGGGATGGACAACCAGCATAAAGTACAAGATGGGGAACTACAGATCAAAACTACGTCAAGCTGGATGTAATGAGGTTGGTGTCAACAGGAGATCAAGAAGGGAGGAGGCAGATGATCATGGTGTCAACAGGCGAAGAAGAGATGATGATGATGGGGATGGTGGTCCGGAGGGAAGGTTTTCCTTGAAAAAAACAAAACGAGGTGAGGTCAACCACACTGTAAAATGTAATTAGTTGAATTTACTTAGAAAGCTTAATTAAACTGATGGGTTTACTTAAAAAACTTAAGGAAACCGATTGCCTTAAATTTAGCAAGTAAGTTAACTCATTATTTTGAATTGATAAAACTAGCTACCACACAGTACAGAGTACTTAGAAATCTTGAGTATTCACTGTAAAATGTAATTAGTTGAGTTTACTTAGAAAGCTTAATTAAACTGTTGGGTTTAGCTACCACACAGTACAGAGTACTTAGAAATCTTGAGGATTGGTAATTCAATTTTACAAATTGAGTACTTAGTTCAGTCATGTTAAAAATCTTGTTCACATTATGTAGAAACTGCCTTCAATTTCTCAAGCATTTTTTACTCAGTTGCAACAATGGACCATACATTTATTTGTATTTATTAAACTGGAGATACTGTTGAAAATAATAAAGTTTGATGTCACCATCATGGTGGAAAGTGTTTGCTTTAGTTGGGCTCTTGACCTGACTTTTAACATTAGTGTTTCTCTGGCTGTCGTAACTCAGGGTGTTTGTCAGGGACACCAGCTCTTAGGTTGAAAAAAGCCAAAGAGAAATAAAAGCGCTGCGACGTCGTCCGTATATGGTTTAGCGCCAGCCAAACGCGACGCACATTTGAATTTGACAGTTGATCACGTGATCAACGTTTTAATCACACCGGTGTGATCGTACGCATCAAAGGGATGAGTGAAGCTAAACAGTTGAGAAAGAAAATACATGTGACTGTGTGTCAGGTCTTAAAGTGACAGCAGCCTAATATACCTGCTGTCAAATTATGAGATAATATTAAAGATATCTATATGCCAGTTTTTCCCATGGTATTGATGTCAAAATTGTGTCCAGTGAAAATGCTGAGTGGCATTATTTTAATTTTAATATATTTAGACAAAACAGTATATTTAAATGTTAGCCATTCATCAGTTATCAGCCATAACGTGAAAATATTCTACACTTTTTTTTTAGTGTATTGATGATGCAGATGTTTAATAAAATCAATAAATTGTTCAAGGTCACAAGCTACAGTAATTTTACCATAATCAAATGAGTTTTAGGTTCTCCACTTTGGGTTACACGTAAGACCACTCAGCCGTGGTAAAATCACTGTAACGCACTGCCTCTTGTACTTTTAACAAACATGCTTTTTCAAATACAGCCGATATTGGCCTGACTCGCTTTTAGATTTAACTGTGCCTCTTTCAAAAAAGGGACACAAAAACACTCTGAATCATATCAGCGCACACACAGCCCAAAGACACAGTGGCGCGTGGAGGCTGATTTGGTTTTTCTAAGGATGATGGAGACTGAGACGACCAGATCATCTCATTCAACACCTACCACACACACACACACACACACACACACACACACACACACACACACACGGACAGCATTTACGTCACACCTCATAGATGTTGCTGTAATCAGGACAAGCAGGCTATGAAGGCTGCATGTACCACATGCTGGGAATGAAAATTCAGTTTACATTCATAATACGATTTCTGTCATTTTGAACTCCGATGTCTGACTGGATACTGAAACAAACTGGTGTCAAGTCAGGTCACGTACTCTTTTTGAACCTTCACACACTATGAAAAGTGGTCATTAATAAGCCTTTGCAACCAAACAAGTGACGACACACCACTGGATGCAAA
>JAOTNS010002526.1:0-27232 GCA_028476615.1 Culter alburnus
TTCTGTTAAGATTTATGCCATTAGAAGAAAATTTGTTTTAGTTTACAGAGACATAGATCATTATTATGATTATGTTTCTGCAAAGAAAGGCCAGATAAACTGAATGTTAGTGGTCAGATCTGACTGCTGGTGTTTAAGCATTGTCAGAGAATCTTGCACTTTGAGTTGCTATTGCAGCTGTGCTTACACAGTCTGTTGTGTTGTGAGCATTACCACACTCGGGTCTCCTGGGGGAATCTCACACTAACCAGATCTGTGATTAGGACACCAGATCACCTTTTGTGTGCTGTGCTGTTTGTTTAGCAATTGGTATTTATGGTGTCCTTCAAATACTTGACCATTTGGACCTCTGTCGTCTGTAAAAACAAGAGTTTCTGCCTGATATTAACATTTCACACAACTTTATTACATGTCCAGTAAAATAACTTCCCTGATCAGATCTCATATGATCCAGCGCCCTCAGAGAGGAGTTTGCTAACACTTTGTCCACTTTCTTTGTGGTTTTGTTGCAGGAAATCAACAAACTTATACTTCCTCTTGTCACTGGGTTACAGATCATAGAATTGAATTTTTTCATGTTTTGATCTTGAATGGATTTAGCCTATTCAAGATATGACAATCGGTTGATTGTTTTAGTTAATAAATACTGGGCATTGCCATTTTTCTCATTAAAGATTCTTGCACAGATAGAAGATAAAGAATTCTTTCCCATTAATTTTTATTTATTCCTTCCATTTTTCTTAATTTATTTAATGCAATTGTGAAGCACCTGTAGCCTTATGGCAATTCTATGCTCCTGTGCATGGTTTAACTACAGCTATATGGAAGATAGCTGAGTGTTCCATTTAGGAGACAAACAAATTTAACACAGACACACATGTTGTACTATTTCAGCACTAGTTATTCCAACTTACACAGACACATGGTCTAAAATGCATAGCATCTAACATCAAACCTAAGTGTGTCAACGCATCACTCACAGTAAGGCAGTCATGTTTTTTAAAGAATAAACTCAACTAGTCTAGTGCACATGTAGCACAAACAACTAGAATGTGTGTTCTGTGAGAACAATGTGTCTAACACAATTACAAATTTGAATCCTTCCATTGATTCCTCATAATTCTCTCAGCACTAATAGTGCTCCCAACTTCTGTCTACATTCTGGTTCTATCTTACTACATTCTAATTCCTTCTGCTCCTCTCCAAAATCCTTTCTTCTTCCAAACCATTGCTTGAATCATCATGAGATTAAAGGCCATCCCTGGCCATCATAATATAATATATCATGATGTGATCATAATATAAATTATATTATATTAAAACAGTATACATTAAAAATAATTTTATTTGCTGATATCAAGAGGGTCTTGGCTGAGTAATTTGTGAAGAGTGACTTGTTATCACCTCACTGATCTTTTAGAAGGCATTTGGCCCTGCAGCTACAGCTGTGATCGCATTGCTTTGTGTTCACATTGTGTCAACAGGCTAAACTGGAAACAGTTATAGACTTTGACGCTGTGAATATTGGGTCAAATCATTTGCTCAATTTTAAGATTTTTGTGACTACAATATAGAATTGGACACAATTTTCTTATTTTTGGGCTAAGATGTCATCAATTACACTCCTCTGAGAATCTATTTGGATATGAAAAGAAAGGTTGGACAAACACGGGTCTGATTGAGAGCACAAAGATTAATTGTTGGTCTTTTTGTTTTTTCAGTCTCTTTTGAGATACTGAACAACATACAAGAGTGCAGTAATTTTAAGGTCTGATAAGACCAAGGTAAAAGATATGTTTTATAAGACTGAGCCTTAACCAGTGCTGTTTACACGATTTATGACATCAGTCGTAAACTTTCTTAGCACCTCTTGAACAATTTCAAAGTGATGTAATTAATCTATTCTTTGGCTAAATTTCTTTTATGAAACAAAGACAAGCTGAGCATGTCCTCTGAATAGGTGAAATCCTCAGGCTTGGTTACAAGTCTCTCAATTATCATTATATACATCAGTTTCAACATTTAGTGTATTTTCCCAATTGCAGTCTCTCCAAGACTTCTGCATGGCAGCAGTTCTCTAGGACTGAGACAGAATTATGCCCAAATCTTTTCTTTTGAAAACTTTTAGTTTCACTACTCTGTTTTGTCCAGCTTTACATTTCACACACAAATGATTTCAGTGAGATATTTTTCTCACTTGTTATCTTTTGGCTTATCCAATCACAAGATTTTTTCACAACGTGACCATTTGCTTATTTGCAATGTTGTTGCAGCAAGACAATAAACATAGCTGGGCATTCTTTACTTCAGAATTAGGTTTCAATTTACAGCCCTCTGTTGAATACCAGAATAAAATTTGGATGATGTTATTCCAATTTAAGGTTAATCTCTTGTTGCTTAGGCAAACAAGGAGATCTTTAAAGTTAAAAGCAAGGGATATCATTTTCATCTACGCTGCTGCTATCATGTCCCTGATACATGTGGTTGTCTAATTCTCCAGCCCACCGGGTCTCGGTCTCCGGTCTTAAATCTATGGGTATGCCGACCCATTCTACAAATGTGTAGGATGCAGTTATCTTTCCCTCAACACTTCTAAAGACAAATAAGATGGACTTACCACAGCTGAAGAAAGAGAGATGATCAAGCCTCTTACTTGTTGCAAATCCCAATTTCCACTGAAAAGACACTCGCCAACAGGATATGGGAGATCACGGAGGGAACGTCACCACTTTGTAAGGCCCGCCTAATGGGCCCATGACGTTTCCCACAGGACGGGGAAGGTTTACGCGTGTATGCCTTTTCAGCGCCTCTGAATGTTCACTTAATTTCACTCGTTTAATCTGACTCCAATTTCAAATGATTCTTATTCTAAGGGTTGTGTCTCCAATTAGAAATTAATCATTTGTTATGTATTATTTAGATATTCGTTCTTCTGATTACCTTATCTTCATTATTTTGTTCACTGCAGTCCCGGTATCGCTTTAGAAGAGTTACTTCGGCCGATTTGAGCACTCTTCCCGGACACAAACTCGTCAGTCTGACCTTAAACATTGGATGAGGTAAATACCTACCTTTAAGTCGGTCGCGCTCTGCTTACTCGTAACAAAAAGCATAGTTTTGATATATTTACGAAAACTGCAACTTATTTAAGGCAGTGATTGTCAGAAATCGAAATGGACTTAATTGACGTGCCCTATGCTCCATCTATTAAACCTTTCGTATGAACAATCCTGACACAGATTTGAGGTAATACCTTCGCTTTGATCTACTAGAAATAAGGGATTAGAATAATACAGAATCAACCAAATATAACATTTATTTGTCAAGTAAAAATATATCATGCCAATTACATTACAATTAGACAATTAGAAGCCAATTCAAATGATAAATGCATAACATTGATTACTCAAAGAAATGCATATATACACAGTGATGCGTGAATGTCTTCAGACATACACCCATCTCTGTGTGGGGGTTCTGGTTACAGATGATCCCCCCTGACTGCTTTGCACTTTACCTTATATACAGACCAGAACAGAAAGGATCATAAATATTTACTACACCAACACCTGTTTTGGGGGAGAGGAGTGGGTTTTCACAAAAGGCACCACCCAAAAGAGGACAGATTTTTTCTTAGTTTTCAATCTTCTTCATGATACTAGTGACTGCTGTGAAATTGAGACCGTTTTACCAATCGCACTGAGACAAATTAAATGATATCAAACATGAAAAGGGAAAAACAATAGATACACAAGTTACATTATATGTTTTGAATAACTTTCAGTGACTTGAGCCAGAGGAAGGGGAGGTGTGTGTGTGTGGTGGGGGAGGCGTTGTCCTTTTGGGGTTAAGGCGAGGCGTTGTCCATTGCTACTTCTTTGAGATCTTCTTTCCAGATTAAAGTTTTATTACTTTATTGCAGGACGCTTTATCTCAGTTTTTGTTTAGCAGGAAAATCAAGCCTTACATGAACACGCATTTTATTGGTAATGACAGTCATACGTCATGATGACAGACGTAAGTAGTGATACCCTGGACCTTGTGTCAAAATGATTTATGGCTTTTTGATTTATGACATGACAGGTGTGACCTTTATTTGCCCTTCCGTTTCTGGACTGTGTTTATGTAACCCCCTCTTTCTGGTTCTTTCATTTGTGTCAGCCCTCCCGGAAAGGATCAGACGGAGACATAGGCTGAGCTCACTTGTGTTTACTGGAATAAACAAAATGGAAACACCATACAGACGTGTAATATAGTCAATCCGGTCACCAAACGTTCTCCCTCAAAGCTTATTGTGACTGATTTCCAGTTCACCAATCAATAAATCGTTTTTTCCAAATAATTAAGAGCTCATTTCTTTTTTTTTCTTTTTTTTTTTTTTTTTACACATGAAACGTAACATTGAACAACATTAGTGCACCGTACCTGGAATAAAAATGGAAACACCATACAGACGTGTAATATAGTCAATCCGGTCACAAAACTGTTGAAAATAATACACATGAGAGAAAAGACCCTTAAAGAGAAATAAAACATTTATAACAACACGTTATTTTAATTTGACCAGAGAGAGGTTCTACACCTACCGTTCTCCTCAAAGCTTATTGCGACTGAGGAGAAAATGGCCGACCTCACTGATAATTACCCTAGTCACCTGCAGGTGTCCCCATATCCCTTCTTTTAGGTGTATTTAGTTCGTTCTGTTCAATTAATATTTTAGAATTTATACAGGATAAACAAACATTTTGGCACAATTCATTACAATTTTCTTTTCCCCATTACATTCTCCCCCACTGAATTTGCCAAAATGTGGTTAACTTAAAAAAACAAAACACAACGAAACTTCTTCTCTTTTTTCTTCGAAAAACAGAGAAACAAACTAGAATTGCTATTCTTAGCATAATGCTTTTGATCAGTAATAACTGTTCATATAAGAACTGACAGGAAAAGTGCTGCGCATATCACTCCTCCTTAATCATGACCCAAATGAAGTGCCTTTTACATTTCATCTCTGCAATTCCTATACACGCACACAGGTTGACACTATACACCAAATGTAATACTTCAATACTTCAGACTAAGAACAGAAATAGACAATTTACCCAGAGTTTGCTTTCTATTTTGGAACAAAGTGTGTTGATTCATAGAAGAAATAAGGCGATTCACTGGTTTCAACAACCTGCCAAATTTTGACCTTTGACCCGGTAACTCAGTACATTCAACCGTACCATCAACATTAGGGTCAAAACATACGTTACTGTCATCAAGACTTCCCTGACAGACTGGGTGGTCATCGGAAACACTTCCAGGGACCACATTTAGTGATGGAACATCAACAAATTTAGCTGAGTCATGAGTATTACCTGACCCAACCATCTGAGCATCATCGTCAGTCACAACAGGGCCTACACCATCAGGTACAGAATCATCAGAAGATACAGAACAGCCATCAGAAACGTCATCATCTACAGAAAATACACTTTCGTCATCTTTTTTCCCCACAATGTCACTTAAAGGGAGGAAATTTACACACAAAAGAAGGTTTCTGTGTACGACCTTTTAACTGACCAGATAAAGGGTTTAATCTTGTAAATGTGGGTTTTAGGATCGTGATCAACCACAGTATACACCACATTTTCCCACTTGTCTGAAAGTTTGCGCTTGCCGCGTTCACTTTTATTGGCTAATAGGACCCTATCGCCAACTTCAATTTTCACACCCTTATTTTTTCGATTGTACATGTGGGCTTGATGAGACTGTTCTTTTGAAGTGTTAGACTCCGCAACAGCAAGAGCATCCTTCAAATCCTTACTCAGGGACTCTACGTACTTGGGAAGAGAGTTGTCCGAATCATTCCACAGTACACTTTTGAAAACAACATCAACTGGCAGTCTCGGAGTGCGTCCAAACATTATAGAAGGGAGGGTACCCTGTAGTTTTCGTGCACCGTACAGTTGTACATGAATGTTAAGTACGAGCATCCGAGGCCAATCTTGCTTTGGTCGAGGTTCAAGGGCTCTGATCATGTTTCCTAATGTTCGATTAAATCTTTCTGTAATTCCGTTTCCCATAGGATGATACGGTGTCGTTTGTGACTTCTTAACACCGGAAAAATCAAGCAAGTGTCTAATAAGCTCACTACAGAAATTGGCCCCTTGATCGGAATGGATGCGTTCCGGGAAACCATAATAACAGAAGTAGTTATCCCAAAGCTTCATTGCTACTGATTTAGCTGACTGGTCTGGGCAGCGAAAGGCATGGGCCAGCTTGGTAAAATGGTCAGTGACCACTAAAACATCAACTGACTTATTCTGTGAATCTTCCGCCGTCCAGAAATCAATGCAGACTAATTCAAGTGGAGCAGAAGTCTTGACACTCTCCAATAGAGCTCGGCCCTCGGCTCAGGTGTTTTTGCAAGCACACAAACGACTACACACCTTCACATAGTCATGAACATCACGTTCAATGTCTGTCCAGTAGAAGCGTTGACGAGACAGTTGGAGAGTGCGATACTGGCCTTGGTGTCCGGCCTCATCGTGGCATCCTTTCAGCACGTCAGCTTTCAGGGAAGATGGTACCACATACTGGAATCTTTTGTGACGTGACAAGGGGTCTCTCGACACACGATAGAGGACACCATCGTTCAATAATAGCTTCTCCCACTGCTTCATGAGCTTCCGAACAGCACTGGGGTCTCCCATATGCTCACGTCTCGAAGGCCTGCGCTTTCGGTCAACATAGAACATCACCCTCTGCAAATGATCATCCTCAAGCTGTTTTTCTCTCAGTTCTTGGCGAGAGTAAGAAGGAAGGGCATCAAATCCAACGTCTGAGATCTGTTGGACAAATCCAGCCAGAGGAGTGGCCCATGTTCTTGTTCCTTCATCCCAAGAGAGGTGATTAGAGAAGACAGCAGCCACTTCATCACTCGAAAAGCTCCCAGGCGCGTCCGCATCCGATTTGACTGCCAAACGCTCACAAGCACTTGCTGGGACCTCTACACTGTCAAGCACTCGCTGACTGGCATTGGACAATCTGAAAACATCTTGGACAGCAGCGCAGGAATGATTATTTGACTCCGCCAACAGCTTGCCATAAGGTTCCCTTACTATGCGGTGACTGACACGACCGTTGACAAAAGGCTGCTTGCTCAAGGCATCAGCAATGGAGTTCTTCGGCCCTGGAACATATTTGATGTCAAACTCAAAGGCAGCGAGTTTCGCCACCCATCTTTGTTCACAGGCGTCAAGCCTTGGTTTTGTCAAGATGTGTGTCAAGGGGTTATTATCTGTCCAGGCTGTGAACTGATGTCCTTTTAGCCAGTGGCTAAATTTATCACATACAGCCACTTGAGGGCGAGAAACTCAAGTCGGTGTGCTGGATATCTGGCTTGCGCTCTGGACAGTGACTTACTCGCGAATGCAATGGGTCGAGCCCTGCTTTCCCCAGGACTCAGTTGCGAAAGCACGGCACCCAATCCCTCAGACGAAGCATCAGTGGCAAGAATAAAAGGTCTGGAAAAGTCAGGATGCGCAAGAACAACATTGGACAGGACAGCTTCCTTTAATGCCGATAAGGCCGCTTCACAAGCTGGAGACCAGTCTTCAGGAGTGAGTTTTCTGGACGCAGGAATCCCTTTTCGCCCAACACCTCTAGCTTTCCTAACTCCGCTAGTCAGAGCAAAAAGTGGTCGTGCGAGGGATGAACAATTCTCAATAAAGCGTTGGTACCACATAACGAGGCCAAGAAAGGACTGGATTTTCTTAACCGATGGGGTGACACCATCTGGGCACATCAGATCCGAGGAAGTAATTTTAGTAATTGCTTCAACTTTTCCAGGGTCCGTAGACACACCTTCCTTCGTAATCAAATGGCCAAGGAATTTCACTGAGCATCTTAAGAAGTGGCATTTCTTCGGTGATAATTTCAAATTGTGCTTTTTTAACATACCGAAAACCATCTCTAGCCTCTGCAGTGCAATTTCTTCATCAGGTGCAAAGACCATTAAATCATCCAGGTAGCACAACAATGACAAGAAATTCTGTTCACCAAAGATTTTAGTCATCATCCGCATGAAGCTTGCTGGTGAGTTACAGAGGCCTTGTGGAAGCCTATTATATTCGTGTAACCCCACTGGTGTTGTGAACGCTGTATACTTTCTGTCGTCCTCATGTAATGGAATATTATAAAATCCTGAGGTCAAATCCATAGTGCTAAAAAACGAATTGCCACCTAGGGCCGCCAGACAGTCTTCCTGGTGGGGTAGGGGGTGTGCATCCTTCACTGTCCGCGCATTAAGCCAGCGGAAATCTGTGCATATGCGAAGATTGCCATCTTTTTTCCAGCACAGAACCAAAGGTGATGCGAATTCGCTGACTGACTTGCGGATTATTCCCCTCTCCTCCATCTCGTTCAAAGCAACACGCAATTTCTGGTATTGCGAAGGAGGAACTCGCCTGTATGGCAGGCGAAATGGCCTTTCGTCAAACAGACGGATCCTGTGAACAAAGTCCTTGACTTCACCGCAATCAAGAGAATGTCTGGAAAAGATAGACTCATACTCGAGCACTAGATCACACAGTTTTGTCTTCCAGAATTCAGAAACTTCACACTTTTCCAAATCAACAGTTTCCAATCCACCCTTACGGAGCCTGTCGCACAGTGCATCAGACTTATTTGACTCAATTACTGACTGTTGAATGCTTGAATGAAGTGGAAGCTTGGGCTTTGTTTCGCACATATCCTCCAGCGCAATACAGGGGTAAACGTCAGCCACTTTAGTGTTTCACTTCAGCGTTACTAGCTTATCGCTAGGATTGATTAGCTTAAGTGGAATCCAGCCATCGCCCCAAAGCGGAGTGACAACACGACACACTAAAACATTCCTGGAGGCCGAACGGAGTCTAGATGGTTCCACCATAACGGTACTGCCCGGTTGGCTACAGGACTTAATGGGGAGTTTACCCCAGACAAGATGCTCTTGGCCAGGCGAAAGTTTAACTGTGTGTTGAAGCTTAACTGTACCAATGACATCAGGAATCGCTTCGCCCTTCCATCGACATACACCAGCCATCATAGACAGGAACTCGTCACTCTCTGGATTATGTCCGCTGGGAGTAGAGATGAGTTCCCAATATCTGTCAGAATTTTTTAATCTGTGGACAAGATGTTTGATGACGTTTGTCCCCAAAATGAAATCATCTCCTTGGCCTGGAACAACAAGACATGGGACAATAACATCACAGCCGTAAACATCCAGCTTAAGCTCAAGCATGCACTTTGGAAATGTTCTCTTGCCACCACATCCAATTAAAATGACGTCTGTATCTTTTTCATTAACAGCATCCAAAGCACCATGTTCTCTTAGTTTACTGACGACTGAATCATTTAATGTACAGGCCATGGAGCCGGTGTCTAACATTGCACTGACTGTGAGTGAATCATTAATACGAACAGGCGTGTAGAAAAGTGCATCTGAGCATTCAACGCGTTGTGTATTTTGAAAGACAACTTTCTGGGAGTCGGGACATACGTTCTTGAAAGAGCTGAATAAAGCTTCGAAATCTGTATCAACTCTGAGGGAATTTTCAACATCACCCACACCCCCCCTCTCCAAATGTGGGTGCATTAGTTTTCCTGACTGTTAGGTGGTATTAGTGCAGCGGGCCGATTTTGGGAATCTTGCTGTGCAGTCACGTTTTGAGTGGCCAGCACCGTGACATCTAAAGCACAAATGATCAGATCTGCAGTGGTCAAATGTAGTGTGAGTTGTGTCACCACAAATCCTACAGTTCCTTGGTCCAGCTGTGTTCCTTCCACGCACTCTCCCAGAAGATACATACTCAGGTCTACTCTCCTCCTTTTTCTTCAAAACTTCGATCAGCTGAGCCAGCATGTCAGCCATCCGATTCAGACCAGACTGGTCCTTCACATCCAGTTTAGTCTCACCAGGTCCAGTGGTTCCCTGCTTAAGACACATTAATGTAGACTCAGAAACAACGTTAGAATTTCCACAGCTCTGCACAGTTGTGTGGGCATTTTGGCTGACTGGGTAGGCGTTGGTGCAAGTTTTTAACTTAAGCTCACGTTGGAAGCTATCTAAAAGCTCCTGAACATCTTTCGCAGTCCAGCATTCTAACGGCCGTACTTTAAAAGTGCGTGCTAGATCAGGGTCTGGGCAATTTCTCACAAACATCATTGCAACTTCAGAATTCAAATTGTCCATTCTTCTGCCCTGCCCTCTGAGACACTCGTCAGCTATGTCTGCTGCTTTATTAAGGCGAAGCCAGTAGTCAACAGGATTCTCACCGTGTCTAGGCACTGTACTGTAAAAGTCTGCGAGTGGCATGCTGGAGTAGGACACCTCACTGAAGTGTTGCTTAAGTATGCTGTATATAATCTCAGGGGTGACTTGTGCAGTCAAGCGCAGGGTTGCTACGTAGGGCCACTTTTACAATGTCTTTGGCCCTGCCCATTAGACGACTAATGATCTCATCAGCCTGTTCAGTTACTTTGACATTTCTCTTTTGCAGGTAAACTTGCATCATATCAACCCACTCTTGAATGTCATCTGCCTGTACCATCCCCCTAAACACTGGTGGATCTTTTTCATCTGATTTCAGAATGACATTCAACTGCGACAAATCAAGATTAGCACATTGAGAGCCTGTGCTGTTATCTCCCTTATTGGTTCTGGCAAATTCACCCCCTGACAAAAGTTTGGCTGTAACTGAATCGCCAATTTGTCGGCCCAATTCTTTAACTAAAGCACCAAGTTCACTGACATCTCGATCACTAGAACTTTCCGCATTACATGGCTTTGGAGTAGAAGTAAGAGGGAGAGTCTTGTGTACATCATGACCCACATAATTTCCCCCATTACCAGCATGAATGTCAGTCTTATAGCCAAATTCACTCAACCCTGGCTTGTTAACAGAAAACTGCATTGGGTATTTACCCCGTCCAATCCCAAGAAAAGAATTATCTGCACCACCCTCAGCCATTTTTTCAAATGTAAAATACTCAGAATGTTCTAGAACTAAACTCTAAGTCAGATTAATCAAAACAAAACTGCCATTCAATTATTCTCACTTATCTGCAGTCCAACGTTTTTTTTTTTCTTTTCCCTTTTGAAAGTTCTTCGGAAAAAAAAAAAGTGTCTTTAACTGGAGAATCTGGCAACCGCAGTCCACTCAACGAATGAAGCATGTGACGTCCGCGCTGCTCTTTCCGCTACAGGCCTAGTCGTCCGTCGTTCCCCCGGAGATCGGCTTTGCGTTGATCGCAAACGGGAATCACGGCACCATTGTAACCCCCTCTTTCTGGTTCTTTCATTTGTGTCAGCCCTCCCGGAAAGGATCAGACGGAGACATAGGCTGAGCTCACTTGTGTTTACTGGAATAAACAAAATGGAAACACCATACAGACGTGTAATATAGTCAATCCGGTCACAAAACGTTCTCCTCAAAAGCTTATTGCGACTGATTTCCAGTTCAACAATCAATAAATCGTTTTTTCCAAATAATTAAGAGCTCAGTTTCTTTTTTTTTCTTTTTTTTTTTTTTTTACACATGAAACGTAACATTGAACAAACATTAGTGCACCGTACCTGGAATAAACAAAATGGAAACACCATACAGACGTGTAATATAGTCAATCCGGTCACAAAACTGTTGAAAATAAATACACATGAGAGAAAAGACCCTTAAAGAGAAATAAAAACATTTATAACAACACGTTATTTTAATTTGACCAGAGAGAGGTTCTACACCTACCGTTCTCCTCAAAAGCTTATTGCGACTGAGGAGAAAATGGCCGACCTCACTGATAAATTACCCTAGTCACCTGCAGGTGTCCCCATATCCCTTCTTTTAGGTGTATTTAGTTCGTTCTGTTCAATTAATATTTTAGAATTATTATACAGGATAAACAAACATTTTGGCACAATTCATTACAATTTTCTTTTCCCCGTTACATTTATGACAGGAAGAGTGACCTTTTGCCCTTCCGTTTCCGGACTTTGTTTATTGCAGGAAGTGTGACCATCTGTTTCTGGACTGTGTTTATGAGTGTCATATGTTTTTATGTTCAGGAAGTAGAATGGTGTTTATACAGGTGGTGGGCAATTTGAACGTTTGCACTGGGTGTGAAATGGTGTGGGAATGTTCATACAGGCGGGGGCAATTTGATGATTGACCGTTTTTGTCAGAATGTGCAGCATCCAGCCATGATGTCTGTGAATGAAACAATACAAACAAGAATAATAAATAAGAAGCACTGTTATTAAATAAATCATATGAAAGTGTTTATATGAAACAGTATTAAAGAAAGCATTGAAAAAGAGACTATAGTCTCAATATGACTTCTCCTTAAATAAAGGAATAATAAAATATGAAATAGTGTTTATATGAAATAAGATGAAATAAACTGAAATTATTATTATTAAACCTTTATTTAAAATAAAACTTGAGATTTAAAATAAAACTTGAGATTTAAAAAAAAAGGAAATAAAACTTGAAATTTAAAATCTATTTTACAAGAGGGCCAAGACAGACAGCACATTTAATTGAACATATAGCAAAATACATTAATTTACCGAAATACACAAAATCACTCAAAAACAATCAGATGACACAGAAGCTAGATCCTTTAAAATACCCTTAAAATCATTTAGTGATACAAACTCTTTTAAACGTAAAATAAATAGAAATTATTTGAAAAATATATGTATTTTGAAAGCTTTAAGAAGTTTGTTTTCCTGCTTAAAAAAGTACTGATGTTAAATAATGCAGTTGAAATGTCAATTTTATCAATTAAGATAAAATAATGTTTTTGAAGCTTTAAGAGAAGTTTGTTTTCCAGCTTAAAAGATACTTCAGACTAAAAGACGACTTACCAGTTTAGTTGAGATGTGTACGGTCCATTTGCTAAACTGAAAATGACTTTGTTTCCGTATTGGTGGGGGCCGGTCCAACTCTGTCTGCGGGTGTGATTGGTCTGCAATGTGACAAACTATTAAAAGTGAGCCAGGGTAGATATAACACCTCTTATGTTTTATTATTGAGGGATAAAAGCTAAATCTTTCTTCCTTCCTTCCTTCCTTCCTTCCCGACTCCATCCTGTCTGAGAATCTTTCGTTCACACCTAAAGCTCCTGTTTGGTAGGCACAGACATGTGTTTTCACACCTCAATAACTACAAGTGTTGTAAGATCAATAGGTTGGACTTTTATTATAGACTCAAGGAAGTTGAAAGCGTCGCAACAGCACTTGTCCCAAGCAAATGGCCGTGAAATAATTTAGAAGGATCCATATGTGGGGTTTAAGTGTGGAAACTTAGTAAAAATGTCTCATCCTTCTAAAGATGAGAGTCTTATATGAGATGAGGAGAGCTCGCTGGTCTTAGGCTGTTATTTAATAGTTATTATTAGTCAATATTTTCTTTAGATGGTTTAAAAATACCAAAGCTGCACACGTTTTTCACTATTGGAATATATATGAATTGCAACTTTATCTAAATTACACGTCAGATATGTTATAGACATCGGAGAATTTAAACTAAGTACATGCTAAACGTGTTACTGGAATATAACAAAACGCGTGACTCCATACACAACATAGGGAACCTTTGATAAGATCCACGGAAATTATATCTATTCTATTTAATTATATTAAACTACACAGAAAAGATTAAATTCACTGTGCTATTACCATATGTCATCCCGGACTTGTAATCCGAAGTGTAAAATAATTCCACAACACATGTTAAAATGGTGGAGGCAGTCAGGCGTCAATTCCTGAGTTCTTCTTTATTATAGGGTGATCAGAAGTTAAATAGCACCGGAGGTGTATGTGTGAAAGATTTGATAGCAACAGACAGATATGCTGACGCCGTCAGAGCTCATGCTGTTATTTCGCTCACATGGTGACTATGGAGATGCACGATGTACTAGCGCCCTCTAGCGGCTACAGCTGGAAATGTGCACACTGTATCTAGGTTAAATAATTAATATATATTATATATAAACATTCTCTCATGTTATTCATTTCGAGTCAAAACATGATATTTTAAAAACGAATTTTACATGTGAATGATTTACCATTATCTCTTAAAACATTTTAAAAGAAAAACATAGTGAATCTTCTTACAAAAGGCATTGGACCAATGGAATCGTAAGCACCGCCCCATTTTGACACATCTAAAGCTCTTTAAATAGCCTAGCCGGCGCGGCAGATTTGAGTTTTCCAAACGTATTCCTCATACTGGACAGGGATTACTTTACAAGAGACCAAACATGTCGAGAATTCAAGGTAAGTGAAACATCTCTCTTATTGTTTTAAAAAGCAATTTCTGTTTAAAAGTTCGGTAATTTAGTTTTTCTTGTGTTTTTATTTCCTTGAAATGTGAAATTACCGTAGCATCTCACGTCAGGGGTGTGCTATATGTACAGATATATTTATTATGTATTGCGAATAATTTATAGTCTGTTTTCTTTAAATATTTATATCCAGCGTTGGATCTTTTCGGGATGTTGTTTGATATTATCATGAGAAATTGGCTGCATCCCTGTTTTTATTAGCGATGCTGAATGATCTGATATAAATAATGTATTTTACTATCACTTAAAATCGTTGACTTGAATATATTTATTCATTGAATGATTGTGTTTTTGCTAGCTAAATTGTGTCGATGTATTTCCATAAAATGATATAAATCGTATCGGGTTTGCTAAAGGATGTTTCAGTGTATACTATACTATTTGATGTTAATGACTATTTTACGGCTGGTCTGTTTTTCTTGGTGGTTAAAATGTAGCTATGTATTTTTTATAATCTGGTATAAATTAAATTGTGATTGTTAAAGGCTGATTCACTGCAAACTGTACTATTTTTAATGACTAATTTGTATTTTTTACGGTTGGTCTGTTTTTCTTGGTGGTTAAAAATGTAGCTATGTGTTTTTATAATCCGGTATTAAATTGTTATTGTTAAAGGCTGATTCACTGCAAACCGTACTATTTTTAATGACTAATTTGTATTTTTTACGGCTGGTCTGTTTTTCTTGGTGGTTAAAATGTAGCTATGTATTTTTTATAATCCGGTATTAAATTGTGATTGTTAAAGACTGATTCGCTGCAAACCATACTATTTTTAATGACGAATTTGTATTTTTACGGCTGGTCTGTTTTTCTTGGTGGTTAAAATGTAGCTATGTGTTTTTTATAATCCGGTATTAAATTGTGATTGTTAAAGGATTCACTGCTTACGGTTGATTTTGCGGCAAATGAATGAAATTACATGTTTTTATCTACTAAATAACGTATGTTTATTTGGAAAAGAGGTAATTTTTCCCCCAGGATGTTTTATATGTTAAACCTTTGCTAATTATTGACACGTGCAATGCTTTTGATATTTTAAGCACCACAGATATATATGTTTGTACATAAATGATTTATTATGATATTAAATTTTCACAGCATAATTTAATTACTAATTTATACCCATTAAATTTCAGATTGTGCTATTATTAAATAGAATAATGATCAAATTACAGCGATACATTTAAAAGTTTATAGATGACTGTATTTACATGTTTTATCCACCGCGGGGCGCCAAACATTTGTTATTCATTTTAATCAAGTCATTGCTATTTGAAAAGATTGTTTTATCCATTGATGTTTATATGATTTGACGCTTTTGATGTTGAAATCTGATTTACTATATTCTAATTATCGCTACTCAGACACTATTTATTGTGTAATAGGTTTTTATTTCTCATAGATAACATTGAACTGGTCGCTTTTGATTACATTGATTCATGTAAGTATACATTTTTTATACAATTTATATAAATTATGTTATATGTAATATATGTAATATTATGTAATATATATATATATATATATATATATATATTCAAATTTTTCATCTGTTTTCATTTCACAGTGGCTGCTGCACCAGACTCTACAGGTACAATAAATATATATTTCCAGTCATATTGATAACAAAAACTGAATATTCATGTATTTACATTATGTCTCATTGATGTTATTTTGCAGTACCAGACAAGACGATCGTTACAGACGAAGGTAAAATAGAAACACTCTATTCATATTTTTAATAAATGAATAAATAAAATTAATAAAACTTTTTTCTTTTATAGAATTGGTTCATATTGACGCACAACCGGGGTTTATCGACCTAACCCGAAACACGAATAATTCGGACGAAGGTAAAAATAGAAACAGTCCATTCATATTTTTGAATAAATAATGAATAAATAAAATAAATAAAAAAAATTTAATCTTTTATAGAATTGTTTCATATTGATGCACAACCGGATTTTATCGACCTCACCCAGAACACAAATAATTCGAACGACCATGTTCACAGCCCCATCGAAGTTGATAGGCTAAGAACTGAAACGCCCATTTCTACGACATCACGAGCTGTGGACATAACCAGTAGCGACGTGATCGACCTCACTTTCGAGTGTAATGAACCTGCTACTGGTGTGATAGATCTCACACTAGATTGTAATCTACCTCCTAGGAAAAGGAGAAAAATACTAGAATACAGACCAGCGCAGTCTCATCAAAGTCTCCAGTGTTTTGACGGTAAGATGTGCTTTTATTTTTAATCTTTTAAAATTAACATTCTAATAAAATGTTATTTATTGGGACTGTTACAAATGTCACACCTCACATGTTACTAATTATCACTATTTTATGTTTTTCTATTTCTTATTTTAAGCAGATAGCAGTATTGTTCGCACAGACGAAGTACCAGGACCTAGCAATAGGGGAATATCTCCAAGGCCAGTGAGAAAAATAGAAAATTGTACCCCCGAGCAGCCTCCTCAAAGTCCCCTGCTTTTTGATGGTAAGATGTACTTTATTTTTAATCTTTTAAAATTAACGTTCTAAATGTTATTTAAGGGGACTGCTACAAATGTCACGCCTCACATGTTACTAATTATCACTATTTTTATGTTTTTCTTTTCTTATTTTAAGCAGATAGCAGAATTGTTCGCACAGACGAAGTACCAGGACCTAGCAATAGGGGAATATCTCCAAGGCCAGTGAGAAAAATAGAAAATTGTACCCCCGAGCAGCCTCCTCAAAGTCCCCTGCTTTTGATGGTAAGATGTACTTTATTTTTAATCTTTTAAAATTAACGTTCTAAGAAAATGTTATGCTAATCAAATTATTTATTGGGACTGTTACAACATTATGCATCTTATGTTATGGAATATCTCTAATTGTAATTTGCTATTTCTTTTCCTATACAGATGACCATGACAGTCGTGTGAATGATTTGACAGAGTGGAGTGAGTCACAGATAAATGCTTGGGATGGTGCATCTTGGACAAGCAGTCATACGATGAAGCAACAGTGCGCGGGAGGCAGACGCCGTATCCTTTTCACACCAGGCCGGGTAGAAGTCGAAGAACATCCAGCGGAGCATATCCATAATGAAGTGACATCTGAAGACTGGAGATTTATTCTTACACTCATTAACAGATTGATTGTTCAGAATGATGAACTACGTGCCAGAGTAGATGTCTATGTTAACGATGTCCACACTCGAATAGATGCATTTGTTAATGAGATCCATAACCTATCACATCCAATTGTTCACGATGTCCGTGACAGAATGATAAGATTTTTTAACGATGTCTGTGACCGATTGGATGCTCAGGAAAATAGGATTCAGGAATTGAGTGGTATTGTATATAACCAGCATCATGCGCTAGAGCTGGCTTTCACATTTTCCAATCAAGTGTAAATGAAATTTTGCGCGCATCAATAACATATTAAATGAAGAGCTAAGAGAAAGAAGATTGATAGTAAATCTTCTCTGTGCTAGAAACAATGTCAGATGATGCAATGTGAATATCAAATCTGTTGTTGTAGTTACATGTCAATACATGTGAATGTGTTATCTTTTTATTATTTTGACTTGTCTGGATGAAATATTTTTCTTCATAATTTTGCGAAATATTTCATTAATTAATTGTTAATTTCGCTTATGGTCTATAATAAAATTAATGTTGTGAATTCTTTCACACCGTAAGCGATATCTCATACATTTAAATGTTAATATACCATTGATCTAAAATTAAAATGGATGCTACAAATTCTTTTTCCACAGACGATGCACACAGTTGCAATCCAGACCAAACTCTCTCAGAGCGGCTACAGACCGCACTTGAAATGCAAATTGAAAACCCGCATCAGATGTGTGATTTATTACAGCAAGCGATAAATCTGTATCCAGATTTTGTGCAAACATCTTTTAACGATGTATCATCACGACAGACTTCTAATTTGGAAGATTTAGAAATGGCTCTTGATCAAATTCCTAATATTGATTTGTGTGTACAATTACAAGAATTAATAAATTGCCACAACATATGTCCTGTACAAGATGGTATGAGAATAAATAATAACAATATCCCATCATTTAGTGGTACCGGTAATGACAGTAATGCACTGCCAACTCACCCTGCGGCTCCGGTGCGAACGTCAACCAGCAATGCGGCACCCCCTGATCCCCCTACAGGTACGTCACGACTAACACAGCCAGACATTGATACCTTGATTCGTGAGGGCGGGGAAGTAAATGGTTACCGTATATTACCGAGACCCCGTTTCAATAGCGTACAATTGTGAAGACCGCTGAATCTGAGAGAGATTAACTCTACAGATTTAGCATCATACCACATTTTTTTACACAACGCTTTTAGTGAAATAGTGGAATTTGCTAGAGACATTGCCGGTGACGCTAGCGTTATCAATATGACCCTTACGGGGACTTCTCTGTCATCACCCATTCAAACCATTTTATCAGATCAGAATAATTATGACATCAATCTATTTACCGATCAAATTGAGAGAGTTTTACAAAGTAATGAACAGATATTGACGGACGACGCACTCGCGGTCGTCGTAAACTCACAGATTTAGCACTTGATCAGGTCATCAAACGTAAAAAAGATGTCGTTATTCTGCCCCACGAATATATCAAATAAATTGTGCTTCTCTATCTGCCTTGCGCATTTCCTCAATCAGCAATCGCCCGAGAATGAGTTAGAAAGACTGGCCGCGTCCATCCAAAATGACTCAGGCTTCTCAATTCAAGACAAAAATTGGTTTGGGTGATTTAAATACGTTTGAAAGTATTTTAGACATTAAAATTGTTGTTTTTTACAGGACAAATGCCGGTGCGTTAGAAACGTACAAAAATAACGATGAGCCTCACCCTAAAATGGTATATCTCTATTTGTACGACGAACATTACTATAGGATTCTGAATTTGACCGCATTCATCGGCGTTGGCTATGTATGCCAATTTTGTTTCAAAGGTTACTCAAACCCTAGAGATCATCAATGCAAGCACGCCTGCAATGTATGTTTTGATGCTGATTGTTACAAACATCCTGAAAGAACCATGCATTGCCCCGATTGTTTGCGATTTTGTAAGTCGAGTTACTGTTACAACGCCCATAAAAAAACACATCCTGTATGGGAAAAAGCACCGTGCGACGCTATAAAATATTGCAGACTGTGTAACAAACGATACAACGTCATAGGTCAAGGTAAGAGAGCCCACCACAAATGTAGTCCCAACCGTTGCAGCCATTGTGGCGAAGATCTGCACGATCATGGGCTACACCAATGCTTCATACAACCCATAGTGCCCAAGGAGCCTAACAAGAATTACATTTTCTATGATTTTGAAACGCAATATCAAAATGGGAAGCATATAGCCAATTTTGTTTGTGCGATCACTTTTGAAGGAGAAAAATTTGTGGCGGAAGGCCCCGGCTGTATAGCACAGTTAATCACGCACTTTAGACAGCCGCGATACAAAGGACTTTACAAAAACTGCTTCATAGCCCATTGTGCAGCCAGATTTGATTTGTTTCTAATTCTGGAGTATTTTTGCAATGCGGGGATTGTGTTAGATATCATAATGCAAGGTTGTAAATTAATCTTCATGTACAACGAAGCTTTCGCACAGCGGTACATCGACAGCTATGCATTCATACCGATGGCTTTGTCTAAGATGCCCGCGGCGCTAAACTTAACGACTACGGAGAAAGGATATTTTCCCCATCTTTTCAATACGGTGGAAAATGAGAATTATATAGGACATTACCCCGATAAAAAGTTTTACAATTATGAAAACATGACCGATAAAGACCGTGTAAAGTTTGATGCGTGTGGTACAGCTGCGTTTCGGGAAAATTGTTTAACTTCAGGAAAGAACTGTGTAAATATGGCGTGAACGATGTTGTCTTGCTACGCGAAGCATGCATGAAATACAGAGAGGCATTCATAGAATGCACTGAAATCGATCCATTCAGCTTTACTACTCTAGCATCGTGCTGTATGGGGGTCTTCAAAACGCATTATCTCGAAAGAAGCACGCTGGCTCTGACACACAATAACGCGTACGTCCGCCAGAGTAAGACCTACTCAAATGCTTCGATCGAATGGCTCGAGTATGTAAAAAAAGACTCGAGATGTGGATATTCATCATGCTGCAAACCATGGTGAAGTGTCGATTGGTCGTTTCTTTTTAGACGGTTTCTACGAAAAGTCAGGGGTAAGGCATGGGCTAGAGTACAACGGATGTTTACATCATGGTCACGAATGCCACTTTTGACCCCTATCGGACGCACCCCATGTCAGGAGTACCCTATGGGGTTCTTAGGAGGCAGTTTGACGACAAGGTTGATATTCTGCGGAATTTGCACGGTTTGCAAATTGAGGTTCTTTGGGAGTGTGAATGGGAAAAGATGAAGCGGACCGACCCTTCTGTGATGGAATTTATGAGTACCTATTCAGCCCCTGAGAGACTGAAACCGAGAGACGCCTTGTTTGGGGGACGTACTAATGCTTATAAACTCTATCACAAAACGGCTGATGGTGAGAAAATAAGTTACGTAGATTTTACAAGCTTATATCCTTTCTGTCAGGCCAGGAAAACCTATCCAATCGGTAACCCCCAAATCATTTTCAAAGATTTTGAACCGATCGAAAATTATTATGGTCTTATCAAAGCTACCGTTTATCCGCCCTGCAAATTACTGCACCCTGTTCTCCCTTACCGATGCGGTGGGAAACTTATGTTCCCTTTATGTCGTACGTGTGCTCACGTTCAAAACCAGATATCAAACTGTAGCCATACGGATGAAGAGAGGGCCCTCACGGGTTGCTGGGTCAGTCTCAAACTTTTAAAAGCCATAGAGAAAGGTTACGTGGTAGCTAAGATCGACGAAGTTTGGCATTTTCCTCAAAGGTCAGATACATTGTTTCGCGATTACGTAAAGACTTTTTTACGTTTAAAACAGCAGGCATCTGGTTACCCATCAAACGTTGTCACCGATGCTGAAAAACAAGCTTACATACGCGAGTATTATGAGAAAGAGGGTATTCACCTCGACCCTGAAAAGATCTCCCACAACCCTGCGCAAAGGTCTATCAACAAGTTATTGTTGAATAGTCTTTGGGGGAGGTTCTCTATGAGGGAGAATCTTCCTCAGACTACTTTTGTGAAAGACCCTGAGCATTTCACCAGAATTGTTTTTGGCAAAACCAACAGTCTGTCATATTTCACATTCGTCTCGGACGACATTGCTCTTGTCCAGCATCGCTCTGCAAAAGATGAGGTTCGCGAGACTCGCGACATTAATGTGTTTGTCGGGGCGTTTACTACGACTCACGCACGCTTGGAGTTGTACGAACTCATGGACAAACTCGGTGACCGTTTGTTATACTCAGACACGGACAGCGTTATTTTCGTATCAAGGGAGGGTGACTGGGACCCACCTCTGGGGGATCATTTGGGGGAGCTGACGAATGAGTTAGACGACGGAGATTATATTACAGAATTTTGCTCTAGCGGGCCAAAATCTTATGGGTATCGCACCGCCAAAGGTAAAGTATGCATGAAGGCAAAGGGCATCAGTCATTAAAAGGTTTAAGGTGGTGTATAATAAACGTCGACTTTTGACCGATTTCACCACTCTTCCTTATGGCTACTGATCCGATGATGCATAGAGGGTCACGGGATGCTTCTGATTTTGATTTCAGACTTCAGCATCCATTTTCCGCTGTAATCAGCGGTCCTTCAAATTCAGGGAAAAGTTATTTTGTAAAAAGTCTGCTGGAAAATGGAATGAAAATGATTTCTAAAAAAATTGAAAACATTGTATATATTTACAGTTGTTGGCAGCCTTTGTATGATGAATTACTGAAATTGTATGCCATTAAATTTGTGGAAGGAATACCCGAAAGTCTCAATGATGATGATTACCTGTGACCAAAACAAATCTTTTGATTCTGGACGATCTAATGAACGAAGCGGGTGAGAACAAACAGGTCGAAAAGGTTTTCACTCAATTCGTACATCATCGTAATCTCAGCGCTATTTATATCGTACAAAATTTATTCGCTCAAGGCAAAACCAGTAGAACCATTAGCTTAAACACAAATTATATGATTTTGGACCCTCTGGAGTCTGAGGCTGATTTGGGGCCTGGAGAAGTTTTGACATGCCCTGACATTTGTGCTTTTTTCAGTTGTTCATAAACATATTAATGGAAAAAGTGTCATTACACTGTATTCAGCACAAACTAGGCTACAATAATATGTGAGGAACATGTATGTACATGTTTGTGTTTTTGAAGGAATAATGTTTATGCGTGGTTATTGAAAAAACAAAAAACTTAAGTCACTGAAATAAGGCCAAAGAAAGTATAGTAAATCTGTGTTTACAATACTTTAGGGTATTGGAGGTGTAGACTAGAGTTTTGCTTCAAATTATGTAAAAATTATGCTGCCTACTCCTTCATAAAAAACAATATTGATTTAGTTTTGTAAGACACTTTTTGCCAAGAAACACTGTATGCGTGGAGGCGTGAATCACCACTGAATAATGGGCCCATTCTCACCTGAGAAGACAAAAGAATTGCATAGTAATGAGCTGAAATGACTTGCATATTAATGAGGCATTTCAGTAGGTAGGCTGTGAAAAAAACCTTCTGTGATGTCTCAAGCTCATCATGCTATATGAAACATACAGAAAATATTATTACAATATAAAGTAATGGTTTTATATTATACTTTAAAATATAATGTATTTCTGTGATGTAAAGAGTCTGAATATAGGCTTTTAGTTTAAAAGCATGCACATTTGGAGAAATATTGGATTCTCATATGCTTATGTCAATTTTCTATACAGAGGAGTTATATTATTTAATATTCATTGTCATTACTATGAGCGCTGGGTTTTCAATTCATACTTGAAGTCAGAGGGCGCTCTCTGTGCATTTTTAGTCCACAAATTCATCTAAAGAAGAAGAGCTATTCCATGAATGGAGTTTCCAATCATACTGCAGCCGGAGGGGCGCTAAAGAAACAAAAACTCATCTAAAATTCATCTATAGAAGAAAAGAAAACAGGAACTAACTGCATGTCTTCTAGAGCTCCCTAACCATGACTTTTACATCCAGATAAACACTTTTCAAGACAATAAATACACGATTGAGACGATGAATGCATGTATTGACTGAATTTGTGTCTGAATAGCGCTATATATTGCCTCTGAATTTGCATCTGAATAGCTGGCTCCGTGGGCGTGGCCGCATTAACAGATAATGAGCTGAATCACGGACTTCTGACATGGCTCTCTTTTCATACAGATTACATAAACACAGAAGGTTTGTTTTCGATTTGACTTACATGATTTAAACCTGACATCTTAATGTTTTTTTAGACATAAGTGTAATTTTTCTGTGATTAGTATTCACTAAGTTACAGTTCATTTTCTGAGAACTATCAGATTGGAGTTCGTTCAGAGGGAGAGGAGAAATCACGCATCATGTTAGTTTTCTTTATTTTACAAAAAAAGCATAACATTTGTTTTTACTCTGAGTGTATATAAATAAAAGAAGATATTCTATAGTTTCAATTGATATATTACTTATGTCTCTATGACAAAAAATGACGGAGTATTTTAAGTCTGTTTTGCTGCAATGTGAAAAAAACCTGCAAAACGCGCCGGCGCGTTTTCAGACCTCAGAGAGTTAAAAACCCTTGGGATGCCAATCAAGTAGCGGTGCTAGGAAGTCAAATGTATCCTGGAAATGTAAAATACTTTATGGAGTGTTATCAAGATGCTACTAGCAGGCCTTTTGGATATTTAATAATAGACTATAAAGCAAAAACTCCTGAGCAATACCGTCTCAGAACAGGTTGCTTTCAGACTGCCAAGTGGTTTATCTCCCGAAAAAAGAAGAAAACGTGATCGACCGCCATGTCTGCCAGACTTCGTAAACATCTACCGCTTCTAAAACTGATACATAAAGCTACGCCTAAACAACGCCGTCTTATTTTACAATCGGCGTCCGACAAACTCATTTTAACATTGTGTGAAGTGGCTCTTAACATTCTCTATGGTACGATTCCTATAAACCGGCGACAGTACCAAAAACTTAAAAGGAGAAAAAAGGAAATTACATTTGTCGTCAATAAAAAAATCGGCCTATCTGCCAAGAAGCGTGTCTTCAATCAGACTGGAGGATTTCTTTTACCACTCCTTAGCATTGCAGTACCCTTTATTTCCAGCTTGATATCATCTAGACGCGGTTGAGGATGGAGTATGCTGAGAAAATGTATTTAGTCCCGCAACATCAGCTGGAAAAGCTGAAAAATGAGAATGTTCATGAAAATATTCAACAGGTTGTAGAGAACGATCTGGATTCGTCCATAAGGAAAATCTTACTCAGGCCTGATTTGAATCAGTACGAAAAAGCCAAACTCTATGCGAACATCCTGACCCGTTTTTTGACGATCGTTAAACAAGGCGAACGGGAGAGTAACGTTTTAACGTTGTCACTACCCATTTCTGAACCACCTTATAAAGATGAACGACCGCCAACTATACCTGAAGATGACGGAGGTGCGGATGATGTCGTGAGTGAGGTTCTGAAGAATGTACCATCAAGAAGTGTGAAAAACAGTCGGTACATATTAGACAAAATGTCTAAAGCTAAAGGACTCAGTGCATGGAACGAGTCAGGGGAGTTTGTGTTCAGGGGAAAAGCCGTACCCGGGTCGCACATGGTTGATTTGATAAAAAATGTCACAGCACCGCAAAAGGTCCGGGATGACAGAAGACCCCCAGGATGGTCTGAAGTTTATACATGCTTTTGCTGAGTTAAACATTCCGTTTTCTACTGTGCCGAATCATAATGTTAGACAGGCAATTAATTCTTTAAAGAGGCCCGATACAGCCGCCCCGGAATATGAAAGTCCTTCTAAAGTAAAAAGTTCTGATATTGTTACACCGGAACGTAAAACGTATTCTAAAAAACCAAAAAGAAAAAAAGAACACATGTCGGGTACTTCAGAAGATTCCGTGTTCAAATCACCGTCTATCAATCGAAGTCAATGGTTAGAATTTTAAAATGTTGTGTAAAATTTGAAATGTTATGTATATGTTCTGTCTGCTTAAATAAAAACACAATAAAAAGATTTCAGTTTTAACAGTCTTTATTTATAATCAATGCAAATTGAAAACTCAAACATGATTCATATGAGTATTACACTTTTGCGCACGCTGAATACATGAGAATTTTTCATAACACACATTCGGTTTTAATCTTTTCACAAAGTATGCTATCATTTTATCATTTTTAATATAATCGTCGCTATATAGCTTCAACAGATTGTTATAGCTACGTCCATTGATCATATGATACAGAAAAAACACACAGTGTTGTCCACAAGTATCCGATGCGAAATCCTGCACACGTCTGGTTGAATATACTACTTCAGATGCGTTGGTTAGCAGAAAGTTTTTGATGGTTCCTGGAAAGCAGTCGCTGTTGGGGGGATTTCCAAAACTGTCGAAAAAATAGCCGGTACCATCGCCATGTAAATAAACAGCCAACCAATGTTCGCCTGGTACGACGGGCAACGCGGGGTGTGTGTTAATAATTGATGCGGATGGTGAGTTCCTTAATGGTGTTTCAGGTAGTTGATCGCTCGGGAGTACCCCAAGAAAATGAATGCCGCATGATATTTTGTCCATGATACCGGTGAGCTGTACTGTGTTCATTTCAATAGTAATCGACCAGTACCTGCCTGCGATTAGAGAGTTCAATGATACTATCGAACACTGCATAGATTAATAAATTAATAGTCTGCGGCAGCGGTTGTCGGAAGCGTGCCTCGAGTCTGATGTTGCCAGACTTGATGAGCGATATGTGCTGACCGCACTCTTCGTCAGGTGTGAGGTTGAAGGCGTAAAGTGTGTATCCATTCAGAAAGTCATCCCTGTCAATACAGAGTGCTTGGTTTTTAAGATGTCTTCCAGAGGCCATTGCCAGTTGATAAAATTCTCGTACAGCGGCTCTAGAGTCAAAATTCAGTTGTAGCGGTTTGGCGGGAAATTGCTGTCCATCGACGTAGACTGCTAGGAACTCCAAATTGTAATGTTTGAAAGTGAAAGGGTTTTTATTGTAGGCACCTGTGAATGCATCGTTATCGACCATAGCCAGGACGATAGATTTTGGTAGCGTTCCTAAAAACAAATTTTCTTGTTTCGAAACACGGGACCCTGCTGGTATGGAGAAATTTTTTAGACAAACACGATCTATAGGGTACTTTGTGGTAGTCGATAGCAAGGCCTGGGCATGACCCAGTCTCACAGGGGGTGATACGAGACTTTCTTGACAAATAGGCTCGCTGACTATATTTAAATTTTACGCCACATCCGACGTAAATATCAGACAGAATTCGTCTTTGGCTCTGATCATTCTCAGTTTAATGTCGACGTTATTCAGCATCAATTTTTCTTGAAAGAAAATATCACTGTGAATGGGGGCCAACAGTTCCACCACTCTACTGTCCGCTGTGTAGGCGGCCCTCTTTGCCAGCCCCTGATTGCGTCCGCCGGGGTCAGTCGCGTCCATATGACCGGCTGTGTCTTTGTAAAACAAGCCTGCGGAGAAAAGCGTTCCAGCGCATCTTACTGTAGTTGATCAGACTCTCCGATGATACATCGGTAGGATACTGCTCGAACTCTGAGATATCAAACGATCGCCCCGGCTCACATCGACTGTGAAAATATAGTAGCCCCCGGGTAATTTATCAGGCCAACCTTGGCATCAGCTGGTAAATCTTCGTCGTTAGGCTTTGTGATTTTAAGACGTGATAC
>JAOTNS010002527.1:0-43241 GCA_028476615.1 Culter alburnus
TGATGGAGCAACAGATTTTGTGTGAAAAATAAATCATAAAAGTTGTTAATTTTGAATACTTTAAATACTTTAGCTAAAATAATATGTTTTAATAATGTCTAGGTTAATTCTTGTTGAAAAGAACACTTTAGCAAAATTTGTACTATTTTCTGTTTATTTTGATAAATAAAATAATTAATTTGTGTTCAATAAATATACTGTCATTAAAATAGGCCTATGTTAATATAAAATATATTTTAAAAATACAGAAACAAAATACTTTAAAAGTAAAGATTCTGAAAGCATTGAAGGAGATCCCATAATATTAATATAGATTTACAGAAGTAAAAATAAATTATATTTATTATGATATGATTAATATAATATTTTTAAATATGGTTGTTTCATTGTACATATGGGTATTATCTCTAAGATGGATACCCAGTTTGATATATATATTTAAGCCAGCTATTCATTATCATGTTAATTATTGTGCCTTTTGCCCCAATCAACGGCACTTTTTACCCCAAATACCATATGTTTACATATTCTTCCGTTATTGAAAAGCTGTTGCTGAATTACCTTAAGAAGACCTTGGTCTGAAATATAAAATATTAATTTCATAGATTCTCATTTGCTACTTAAATCAACAACATTTTAAAAAAGATCAATATTAGATCAAACTACCTCAGAATCAACTTTGCGTTGCTGCCGAGATCGCGTCAAAGATCAGACAAATTTGCACGTGCATTTTGAAAAGCGGATATTTAGGAAAGTGCTGCGGGAAATTTTTGTTCCATCTAGTGGTTTAGAAGGAAATAAGAGTCACAGGAGCACATGGTGAGTGAAGAAGGCAAGATTATTTACATTAAAAAATATGTGCGTGTATATGAAGGTGTAGAGAAGCCTTTTGTCAGGTTTTATGAAGTTTTTTTATTTTACTTTTTTTATTTTGCATGTTCAGAAATTCAGTTTTTCTTTTCTTTGCCTCAGGGCAACGTTGTGCGATAAGGGGTATTTTTCGAGGAGGTTTAGGACAATACCTCACATTGGCCATAATGTGTTATAAGAAGGGAAGATGCAAGGTTGCTGGGTGTGCAGGAACACCCAAAGTGATGTGAAAAAATTGTAACATACACCTCTATTTCACAGCAGAGAAGAAGTGCTTTTTGAAGTTTCATACGCAGTGAAATCTCATTACATGAAACATTATTTGACATGACACACTACATGATACAAACCTAGGCATGTATCAAATTCAATATATCAGTGTCTTTCAAGTGTTTTTCCCTTTTTACTTAATGATTTCTTGACATTTTTTTTAAAGAAATTGTGATTTTGCATTGCTCTCTGAGCATTGTGTTATGATCATTTTTTCTATGATTCTATACCATTGTTGCAAACGTTGATCTGAGGCAACAAAAATATTTGGGGTGGGGGATCAAAACATTTTTTATCAATAAAATATTCCCAATTGAACCAAAAAATATGTGGAATATTTTTTTTTTTCATGTGCCATCAACATGGGTGCAGTAAAAAACACACAAAGTTCATATAAACACAGTCAGGTATGTCTGTGAATGTAAACAAAAAGTAAAGAAATTGCATGTGTACATTAGATTTGTGCATTAAAGTGACAGCAGCGTAATATACAGTACCTACTGCTGTATGCTGTTAATATGAATCAAACAACAAAAGAAAAACAGAAAATGATCACTGCTCTGACTGAATAACTTTAGTAGCTTTAATAAGAATACATTTCTTACATGAATGCTGCTGTTAAATGCTCTGGCAGGAGATAAACATGGCGGACTGTGTACAGCTCACTCAGGGGAGGAGCTAAGCTAATAGGGTGGAGTCTGTCTGTCATGGGCGGGGCTTCCCCTACTCTTACATTTTTATTTTGCATAATAGGTCCCCTTTAAAACTTTTTGTCATCCTAACAACAAACAGGGAAGTGCATAATGGAGTGCAGCGGAGCAACATCAAGAATATCAAATATTGGGGGACAATTTGGCCATTTCTAATTATAGCAGGGCACTTGTAAATGTCAGAATCAGTCTCCAATATATAACAAAATATTCTGAATGGTTAAAAAGGTTTTTGTCTTCTTCTTTTTTCTTTTTTTTTCTACTGGGCGTTATAAGGGTTAATATCTATTTGCATGAAGCTTACTAATTTAATTTAAAGGGCCTTAGATGTTATTTACACACATAATTGGTAATTATTAATCAAACAACAATACTGATGAGAAAACCACTCACTGCTCTTGGCTGGAGGACTAAAAAAATTGAATACTGACACAAATTTAGACCTGAAATGCTGCTCACACAGACTACATGTGCAAATTAACAACAATTCATGCTTAGCGAATTTACAGAATATTACAAATATATTATTCAGATATGTGAATCCAATTTATATAGCATCATTTAATGTATTTTTTTCCCCCTCAAATCATCCCAAGGCCAGATTGGCCATCTTTAACCTGTTCCCCCTGAAATAAATCATCTCCATACAGCAGAACTTGATCTTTTCTGAGCCTCTCTTCTGATGTCCCTCATCCTCTCTCTCTCTCTCTCTCTCTCTCTGCTACAGTGCTTTGCAGATCTGCCATGCTTAATAAAACTCTATTGTTTCCTCACACTCACTCCTTCGTGTTCTTCTCTAGCTGTCCCCCTCCCCGCGCCCTTCCCAGCGTGCAGCCCTGCCATCGCCACTGACCTGTGCTAAGCAGGAGATCAATAGTCAATTCCATTTCGTGGCCTGCCTCTGACAGCTATTAGATAGGAGTGGATTGGATGCTTGTAAGTAGCAAGAGCGTGAGTCTGAGCTTATCTGACCCTCCTCCTCTGCTGTCTCGGTCTGTTCTCATCAAGACGGCCGTCAAGCACAGAGAGCCACTTTCCAGTTTCTCAGCCTTACTGTTCACTCACAGATATGAAACAGTTTAAAGATGATCCAACATTAGCATGTCCAGTGCGAAAATCTGTCAAAGTCAGCGACTTTGAAATCATGCATTTTGATACAGAATCAACATATACCCTGACATTTAAGTTGTGTGCGTAGCAGTTTTTATTTATTTGACACTAAAGTCCCTAAGGTATGAAAGCTTGTTTCTGCCGCTAAATAAAAAATGAAAAAGGTAAATGTCTTTTTTCCCTCACAATTGCACATTATAACAAGTTTATAACTCGCAATTGTGACTTTATATCACAGGTTTGTGACCTGCGTGAAGTTGGCCCCCCACCCAACGCAAAACGTCTGCAAAATAGTCTCAATCGTTTGTGCTGGTTTGTGCTGTAAAAATTTTCGTTTGTGCTGCTTCGGTTTTTTAGATATTAAAAGAATATTTATAGGTCATTCTGAGGTCACCCAGCCCCCCACATGTTCCAAATTCACCGAAAATAGTCTCAAACGTTTGTGCCGGTAAAAGTTTCGTTTGTGCTGCTTTCGATTTTAAAATATTAGACTTTGAATTATAGGCAATGACGTCACTCAGCCCCCCCACATGCTCCAAATTCGCCCAAAATAGTCTCTTTTGTTTGTGCTCCGTTTGTGCTGGTGAAATTTCCGTTTGTGCTGCTTCGGTTTTTAAAATATTAAAATAACTTTTATAGGTCATTCTCAGGTCACTCAGCCCCCCACATGCTCCAAATTCGCCCAAAATAGTCTCAAACGTTTGTGTTTCGTTTGTGCTGGTTTGTGCCGGTAAAAGTTTTGTTTGTGCTGCTTTCGATTTTAAAATATTAGACTTTGAATTATAGGCGATGACGTCACTCAGCCCCCCCACATGCTCCAAATTCGCCCAAAATAGTCTCGTTTGTTTGTGCTCCGTTTGTGCTGGTTTGTGCTGGTGAAATTTCCGCTTGTGCTGCTTCGGTTTTTAAAATATTAAAAGAATTGGGTATTAATTCTCAGGTCCCTCAGCCCCCCACATGCTCCAAATTTGCCCAAAATAGTCTCAAACGTTTGTGCTTCATTTGTGCTGGTAAAAGTTTCGTTTGTGCTGCTTCATTTTTTTTAGATATGTCTATTAAAATAATATTTATAAAATCTCAGGTCAATCAGCCCCCCACATGCTCCAAATTCACCACAAACAGTCGCAATCGTTTGTGCCGATAAAAGTTTCATTTGTGCTGCCTCGCTTTATAAATATTAGACATTGATTGCATTGAAATTAATGACACTGAACGGCTGTAAATGCAAATCGCATAAGAGCATATTATAGTGACTATTAGACTATATACCAAAGCATAGACATTGAGTGACCTGAGATTTTATAAATATTATTTTAACAGGCATATCTAAAAAAAAAAAAAAAAAAACCCCGAAACAACACAAACTAAACTTTTACCAGCACAAACCAGCACAAACGGAGCACAAACAAACGAGACTATTTTGGGCGAATTTGGAGCATGTGGGGGGGCTGAGTGACATAATCGCCTATAATTCAAAGTCTAATATTTTAAAAATCGAAAGCAGCACAAACGAAACTTTTACCGGCACAAACCAGCACAAACGAAGCACAAACGTTTGAGACTATTTTCGGTGAATTTGGAACATGTGGGGGGCTGGGTGACCTCAGAATGACCTATAAATATTCTTTTAACATCTAAAAAACCAAAGCAACACAAACGAAAATTTTTACGGCACAAACCAGCACAAACAATTGAGACTATTTTGCAGACGTTTTTGCGTTGGGTGGGGGGCCAACGTCACGCAGGTGAAATACCTGATGTTATAACTCGCAATTGTGAGTTTATATCTCACAATTCTGAGAAAAAAGTCAGAACTGTGAGATAAAAAGTGTTGCAAATACCTTTTTTTTTTTTTTTTTTTTATTTTCGTGGCAGAAAGAAGCTTCCATACTAAGGGGACATGGTGATGAGAAAAAAATTGAGATAGGAGATTTTGTGCTTTGACACAAAAGTATGGTGTTCCCTTGCAAAAGTATTGTGTTCCCCAGAGAAATGCTGCGTTCTATCGCAAAACTTTTGCATTCTCCGGAAAAACCAACGAGATCTCATGAGAATACGTGTGTATTTTTATGTTAAGTGTGGTTCTACCACATGTACATTTAATTACGTTTTCATACACACAAAAACGTACAACACTGACGTATTAACAGCAAAAAAAAAAAAAAAAACGTAAATCATGTAACGAAAAGTGTGAATATATATGAATTCCCATGTATTAATATTAAAATCATGGCTTTAATGATTTCAATCTGTTGTATTCAATTGTCATATCAATACATGTTTTTAGTTGAATTTATTGAAAGCAGTCTACTCATCTAGGAAATAACATTTCTGTTCGTGCTGCAAACTCGTTTCGGAGGATTATTACACAATGTTAAATGAGACTACTTTGAAACCTTAAAATGAATAAAATTTCTGTAATTGTTTAACCATTTTGTAATATTTAGTTTGTTTGCTGTGCGATTTTCTCCTATGCAGTGACTGACAATACAACCATAAGATACAAGCACAACATAAATTCACAAATCACATCTATTTTATTTGTTTGCTGTACTCCATATGTTTGCAAGGAACAGATCAGAACAGAAATTCAGCCCTTTATCCATCGATCATCTTGATTCTCAGCAGCGACCGTCACAGTCAAAGCTCGCGCTCGTTATGATTCAAATTTGAAAATAGCGCCACCCTCGAGAAGCGTTACGACATGGTTTACGGCACTGATATCGAACGCTCATTGGTTCTCTCCTGCTTCGTCACAGATTGCGACATGCCGTGTTTCAGTGGATTGACATTTGAAATGAGTGCGCGCCTTCACGGAGAGAAGACAAATTCATAATTTCACGGATTAATAAATTAAATTCTGCTCTGTACCCGATAAAAAAAAAAAAACTATTACCGCCAGAGAGGACTGCGACTGGAACTCGAATCATCATTTGAACTACTTTTGGTATCACTTTTGACATTTTCGCAAAAAATAAATTACTGTGATTACGCTTGTTTGCCTGTTATTCTTTTATTTATAACAGTAGGTAGTTTAAAGAAATGGTTATGGGTAGGTTTAGGATTAGTGGCTCAAAATATCGTTTTAATGTTATATTTTTACTAAAATTGTCATTTTCCTACACATTTCTGTCCATTATGTTTTATTCTTTTAACATTCTGTATAAAATAAGTATGTTTAGGTTCGGGATGGGGTTTAGGGATCTTACATTTATCTACAAATGATAAAAAGGGAAATATACGTTGGTCAATGACGTGTCCTTATAGTTTTAGTTAAATTTAAAAGGGTAAAAATTGCAAAATAAATTAGCAAATTACTTGCATACATTCTCTTTTTTGAGGACCAAGTCTAAAATTTCTGGTTTGAATCAATTTTGAGAGAATATTTGGGGATTGATTGCAAAAATGTCAATGTGGTGTAACCGTAAAAACTTAGTACCAAATAATTGATCTTGTTTAAAAAAGGTGAAATTCTCAATAAAACACCATATTATCTAGTTTGGCATAATCTTACATTAGAACAATTTAATAGTAAATAAAAATAAATTTAACACCATTGTTCTGAATATTATAAATAATTTGGGGAATCATAGGAGTCAAGTCAAAAATTCCTGAAGTGTCAAGGTGGTGTAACCACCATTCAAGGAGCCATTTTGTTAATATTGTGCAAGAAAACCATGTGACAGGAAATTATATCACAAAGAGGGACCCCCTGGTGACACTAAATGCTGCATGCAAAGGTTAGTAACTGTCTTTAAAATATGAGATATTTTGACATTTTTAGGGTATGGTTAGGTATTCTTAGATATACATGTCAAATGGTATGACCCCATGAATACATTGATAATTCATCATTATTATAAAAATGTGTATTGACTTTAAAAATTACATTTGAAATATTTCCACCAAGGCCATGTGCTTACATAGGTGTCCATGATAATACCTGTCAAATTTGATTTTAAATTGAAATGTCAAATGGTGTAACCGGTTACACCATTTGACTTCTATTACAAGCCTTTCTGTTAGGGGCAAATTGAGTCAAAATCACTAGTTTATATTGCTGATAAAGATGTAATATAAACTAAACTACTATTTGGAACTATTTTCAAATGTTCAATGTTTTATTTTTTTGAGAAAGTGGTTTTATCCACAACTTTATTATTAAAGCTCTGTAATCATAAATATATATAATTATGTTGCACAACATTAATGTTTAGAACATTAATGTTTAACATTGAAATGTTTAGCTTAAATATAGCTGGCATAATATAAGTACACAAGTCAACAAATATATAAAATTGTCCAAGTGTTTTTTGATATTTGAATCCAAAAGTCTTACATATTGTGCATTTAACCAAAGACTACAATTTACATCTATAAAATACAATTCATTACATTTCTAAGATTTTATAATTAAAACGACATAACAGAGCCCCTCTTGCCCCAATAGATAAATTGATAGTTTCAAGCAAGGAAACAGTGGCTCATCACAGAGCACCAGTGAATTCTGATCCTGCTATCAGATATTTTTTTTCTTAAGAAATCATCACTTTGATGATTTCTTGTTATAAGATTTGTTCCTTAAAGGGTTAGTTCACCCAAAAATGAAATTTCTGTCATTTATTACTCAATCTCATGTCGTTCCACACATGTAAGACCTTTGTTCATCTTCAGAACACAAATTAAGATTTTTTTGATGAAATCTGAGAGGTTTTTTTTAATCGCCCATAGAAAGCAATGAAATGCCCACATTCAAGGTCCAGAAAGGTTGTAGAGCCATTGTTAAAACAGTCAACGTGACTGCAGTGTTTCAACCTTAATGTTATGAAGAGATGAGAATACTTTTTGTGCGCAAAAACAAAATGAAAATTATGACTTTATTCAACAATCTCTTCTCTTCCTGTCATTATCCTCACGCAGGTGACACAGTAACACAGTGAAGCCTTCCTTCTTTATATCTGAATGCCAGCTCAGTATTGGCCAAAGCTGATCACGTGATCAGCACAGCGCATGCGTGTGAGACTGACACAGGGCCCGGCCAATAATTAGCCGGTGTTCTGACGTAGTAAAAATAGTTTAATAAAGATGCTATTTTTGTTTTGTTTTTGCACAAAAAATGTATTCTTGTCTCTTCATAATAAGGTTGAACCATTAAGATTAAGGTTGATCCTTTGCAGTCATGTCGACTGTTTTAACGATGTCTTTAGTACCTTTCTGGACCTTGAAAGGGGTAATTTCGTTGCTTTCTATGGGAGATAAAATTATCTTAATTTGTGTTCTGAAGATGAATGAAGGTCTTGTGGGTGTGAAATGACAAGAGGGTGAGTAATTAATAACATAAATTTCATTTTTGGGTGAACTAACCCTTTAACTGGAAAATATATGAGACATGATTTCACTGTTCATTACTATGATTATTTCTTGTTGTCAGATGTTGTTTTTCATCACTGAAACCACTTAACTTAACTTGCTGACTGTCATGCTTGATTTTCAGTGTCAATTTGTTCAACAAACAATGGCCTTTGGCTGTAGAAGTAACATGGTCAGGTGGTGTAACTGGTTTGTGTCAATTGGCGTAACCAGTATTTTTCATAAAAAATATAATTATTTACAGAAAAATTAATGTGGAATAAAATGTAATCATCTAGTTTAGTGTAATAACATGACTTTTAACAATTTTAACATCATTTGTCAAAGATTATTTAGAAAACAGATGTGTTTTCAGCATGTGTCCCACCAAATATTGCAAAAACACGTTAAAATTTACATTAGAGATAACTCTAATAAAATTATTTTTCATTTGATATTTTAAATTGAAGTATATATTTCTATAAGTGAGCTTACATGCCATCTAGGTGGATAAAATATTTAATATTTCTCATTCTTTGGCGGTTACACCATTTGACATTTTTAGGTACATTCATTCTTAACTTTAGTAAAAAAATGTGCAAATGTCATTTTTATCAACATAAAATCAACTTAGACACAATATATACATTTTAACGTACCTGATGCATGCTTTTAAAACAGGTTTTTAAAAGATTTTTTAATTTCTCATCTTGCCGCACCATATTTGTCACTGACCCACATATATTTTTATGACATGAAAGATTCGTAAATATTTTACGTTTTTTCGCTGTAAAAACGTAAGTATTTTTACGTTTTAGTGCCATAATTACATCAGTATTGTACGTTTTAGCACCTTTCTAAACGTACAAAAATGTACATTTTGTGTCTTTGAAAGTTACGTATTAATAACTACGTATTAACAATGAGACCAGGCTGGAAAAACATAATGATCATTCACATAAGCGCTGAAATAGCTTTTCCTCCTATATTATTCCCATCATAAAAGTTTTGCAAGCGAATGCAAAGTTTATCAGGGGACCGTAAACATTTTACAAGGGAACACAAAATCATTAAAATATAATCTCTCACTTTTTTTTTCTCTCTTTTTTTATCATCATCATCATGGCATGTCCCTTCAGGGGCTCCATAGACACCATACAGGCGAACAGTTGTCCATTTTGTCCTGAATTGGGAACAAGTGATAAAATTGATCAGGATTTGCTCTTTCATTGAAACAACAAGACTAGCTAAACCACCATTTATTTTGTGGGAAATTACTTGATTACTTTGAATTTAATTCAGATCACTGGAAACTAGCTTGAAACATAAAACTTGATTTGTGGATGGAAAAACATTTCTTCCAATCGTTATGTGGCAGAATTGTCTTGAACAATTGATTTCTTTGTTTTTGTGAAGTGACCTGGGCTCTTTTTGGTGCCACTGGTGGCACAGAAAGGACACACTTCACCTTTAAGACATTAGGAAGTCAACACAAAATCACACACCCATCGCTGTTTTGGCACGTAGGGGCCCTTGCTCTTACAACACTTCCTGTTTCAAACCCACATCTGTCTCCAGCTTCCTTTCTGATCAATGTACAGAAAATACTTAATGTTCAGGGAATGGAAACTATCTTTATCCATGCGAGAGATTCTCAGTATTGAGCGTGATTATTTGGACCATTCAGTCAGACATGTTAACCCATTTTCTGTTTAGTTCATCCCTACTGTTAAAAAGGGTGGCCACACTTTATCTTAAGGTGTCAGTATTACAGTGTAAATATACATTTAAGTACTGAGCAATAAAAATAAACTACATGTTCAGGACGAGGGTTTGGTTTAGGGTTAATTGCATGGGGTTTCTCCACAATAGTGGAGGCCACATCACTGATATGATTGTTTTGGTCAATTATGTTTGTTGCTCTTTTATAAGAATCATGTTATATGATCTGACCAGTACAGACACTGGTTTACCACAAATGATATTTACAAGATGTGATCATTGTCACATATCTCTTTAGCCGAGTCATTGCAACACTGTTACCAAAGAAATCCTTGGCAAAAAAGAAATTTGGCATAGGATTTTTTTTTATTTTAATAACAGGATAAAATTATGCATCTGTACTTTTAAAGTGTAAAGTGAAAAATGAAGAATGCACTTCATTCTGTTTGTTTTGAAGGTTTCTTAGATGTTTGATGCTGTCTTGTAAAGAGGACATGAAAGATTGAGGAAATCTGCCCCTTCCTCTTTTGTCATTGTGCAACAACACTGCTAGATTTCACAATAATGGAAGGCAAGAGATGATTTTGGAGCTGTTTATAATCATTTCTCAACATTTTGAATGAAATTATCTAATATTAAAAGAAGTTAAAGATAAATGACAAGAACTACCAACATACATGGTTTGAGGAAAGAATGAATAACAATCCATGACACGTCTGAGAGGTCAAAACCGTAATGTTTTATTGGGCCATATGAGAAGTTTTAAAGATGCTATAAGGTGTTTTTTATATACATGGAAGACACATTGGAGACACAAATCTAGATAGAAGTGACACCAATAATTCTATGAAGAAAAAAAGAAAAAATCAGCTACTGCATCAAGTTCCTGGAAGCAATTCGAGAGAAGGGCGAAAACACGTAAAAATAAGACAAACACACAGAAGTACATAAATGGAAAAGGAGAAATTGGCAAGCTCATTTGTGTTCACAGGCACATTAAATCATGCAACTGAAGCAAAATGCCAGACAGTGACAAAAATTCAGTATAAACATAATAACTGCTCTCTAGCAGGGGGGCTGCAAAGAATCACAGGCAATTAGGCTCTGCGAGGAGCAGAAATGCTGGGCAGCCTTTATGTGAGCCGCTGATAAGCAGAGAATGGTGCAGAACTTTAATGCTGTCGACTTTCTTGTGTTGTGCGCTCTGAGATTGGCAGAATTCTATAACTCTGAGCTTGATTGCATTGGTTTGACCCAATTGTATGTTGTAATAAGTAACAGATATAAACTGGACAGCAGCTGAATTAGCTTGCCGGCACTGCAGAAATCACATATAGGCCTCTTACCATATTATTATGATAACACTGAACATATACTGTAACATTAGTTTATTTGTTCAAAATGATTAGCTTTACGTCTGTCTGACAATTATAAAAGGCATTCAGTTAATTGCACGATAAGCTTATTGGATAATCAAATTAAAGGAATTTAAATTGAACACACATTACAAACTCTAATGGCAAAAGTGATGTCCAGCCTAGGAAAATCGACATCCTCACGCTTTATGCAAATATTCTTAAAAAAAAAACATTAAATATTTTTGTAGTCATATTGCGTAGTTGTGCTTGGAGTCGATTGTTTTGTTTGTGATAATTACACAATGAAACATGACAGATTGGGCAACATAATTTTTGTCCAGGCTGTCATACAAAGAAATGTTGAACACATGCAGAAACAAGAGAGAACCAATGAAATATTAATAACTGATTATATTGTAGTCCAGTGTTTCCCAACCAGGGTGCCATCTGGCGGGTACGGAAGAGGATTAGGGCCAAGCAATAATAAAAAAATAAACCATCTCGAGATTAAAGTTGTTAAATTTTCAAGAAAAAAGTTGAGATAAAATGTTGAGAATAAAGTCATTAAATTACGAGAAAAAAGTTGTTAAATTACGAGAACAAATTCGTTAAATTACGAATTTGTTCTCATAATTTAACGACTTTTTTTCTCGTAATTTAATGACTTTATTCTCATAATTTAATGACTTTATTCTCAACATTTTATCTCGACTTTTTTCTCGAAATTTAACGACATTTTTCTCATAATTTAACAAATTTGTTCTCGTAATTTAACAACTTTTTTCTCGTAACTTAATGACTTTATTCTCAACATTTTATTTCGTTTTTTTTTCTCAAATTTAACAACTTTAATTATTGCTTGGCCCTAATCCTCTTCCGTAGGTGAGAGCAGGGGTGCCGTGTAAAAAAAAATAAATAAATAAAATAGCTAAAATGTGTAAAAAAAGAAATAGCATATACCATCAATCTCTGATGTCTACAGTAAAAAACAAAAACAAAACACAAATTCACAATAAAAATGCAAATCACAAGAAAGGTCAGTCTAAATTTAGGCTTGGGATTACAGGGGTTGCTCATCATTTTCATTCCTGTGCTCAAATCCAAAATGAACACATAAATCCGCCTCTCAAACATGGTTATGTCCTAAGTGAACATAAACAATTCAGAAAAAAATTCATGTGCAACAGAATATTGGATCCGTGCGTCAGGTCTTAAAGTGACAGCAGCCTAACCTGCCACTGCTGTAGTATTTCTTACTTAAATAGCCCTACTACTGTTAAACCTACCTGAAAAACGTAAAGCAATTTATTTAATTTGTATCTTAATTCTATTGTATTTCTTTTTGCTATCGTTAGTAATTTGTTTATTTGTTGTTATTTTATTACTTTCTTTTTTGGTAACAGTTTATTTTACAGTGCCATAGTTACATGCTACTACATAGTAATAACAGTAAATTATGCATAATTACAAGTAACTAACTCTAAACCAAACCCTAACCCTAACTCTATATATGTACATGTAGTTAATTAATAGCACTCAGTACCTATTTGAGTAATTACAATGTAATTTTTTTCATTCAAAGTTTCAATCATTTCAATTTTGAAATCCAGCTTGAGCAAACAAAATGACCCCACTGTAAAAACACAAATAGTGAACAACATTGAGTTGAGAATGTTGTAATGGAAATTAAGCAATGTTTATATATGAATAAAAGCGTAAATTAAAATCTGTCATCATATAAAGTAATCTCTTCAGAAGAAATTATTGATTGCCTAGACTTTCAATGGATGGATAAAAAATTTAATAATATTAAAAATATCTATATGACATTATATAAGGCTGTTCTTCCCCATGGTATCGAATATCGATACTTTTCAAGGTATCGTATCGGAGTTAGAAATTCCTGTATCAAGACTTTTTTTTTTTTTTTTTTTCAAAGGGTGCCGTGACTGAAAAAATGTTGGGAAACACTGCTGTAGTCAGTGTATGCTGCATGTGACCTGCTTTTTTTTTTTTTTTTGCCAAATAATTTGTCAGATAAATACCTTAACAAAGTTTAGTGTTTTGTTCTTCCCTCATATTTATACATATAAAATATTTGGTCCCATTTTATATTAGGTGGCCTTAACTACTATGTGCTAACATTTAAATTAATCATTTGATACAATGGACTTATTTTGTACATACATGTTTTTACATTGTACTTATATTTAAAAAAAAAAAAAAAAAAAAACCAACCCATATCCCATACCCATATCCACCTTAATAGCAGCAAAAGTGTTTTGTAAAACAATATGAACACAATAATACATTGTACTTATTTTTTGATATAAGTACATAGTAGTTAAGGCCACCTAATATAAAGTGGGACCAAATATTTTCCTCATTTTGATGGTTTCGTCATTAAAAATAAATATCCCCTTCGGACATCACTTTAGGCCACTACTGTCACATGCACTCAGTTTTGTTTGTTCTTAGTTTCTGTTTTCATGGACCTTCAGTTTGTTTTCATCAGTCACATGTGTGTCTTTGTCTTAGTTACCCGCCAGTCATCAGTTGTCATGATGTATGTGTTTCTGTTGAACACACTGTTACGTTTTTGCGCCTGCATTTGGATTAAACCTTGAATCTACTTTGAATCTGCCTTCGCCTGTCTTCATCTTGTGACATGTACATTAGTTGTTTAATTTGCATGTCATTGTCACATAAGTCTATAAATGACACACAGCAGTCCATTTTTCTGGGTTTGTCAGTTTGTCTAAAGTGGACTAATGGGTTCTTCTCACAGAACATGTTCAGTCTGTGTTTTTTTGGTGTTTTTTTTTTTTTAAATTGGCATATGCAATTTTTTTTTTTTTGTTGTCTCGCATCATGAGTGCCATGTTATTAAGGTGATGTTTCAAGTTAAAAAGAGTTAAACAAATCTTGAGCCCCTGTGCTTTGTTCCATAGCTCATGAGTCCATGATTGATGCAGTTTTTCTCAGGTTATTTGATTTCAACTGTTAAAGTTTTCATAAGTACAAGTAAAAAGTGGGAGCAGAAACTGACACGTGTACAGAGGTTTCACAAGACCCTGACATTTCCTCCTTCGGTTTGCACTTGTGGTTCAGGATGGTAAGAATGAAATGCCACGGAAGGACTGACAGCAGTGACTCCTCACTCAGAGCACAGAAATCGTTCTCAGAACGGCAGCTGGATAGGCTTATTTCAAAATCCTTTTATTTTATTTTATTTTTTACAGAGAAGTTCCAGACCTCGCTGGGAAGTAACTTCACCCGAGTTTAAATGTGACCTTCACCACTTACAGATGCTTTTAAACACTTTAAAGTATGTATTGAATTCATCTTTATGTTACAGTCTTAATTAGAATAACTGGTAATGCTTTAGAATATCTTTCATTAATAAGTCATTTATAAATATTACATAACGCTTTAAACAGTTCAGATATGAATATATGATAACAACATATCAAAGTCATTTTTTAACCATATGATTGTACTTTAATGAAGCATTATATAATGTTATATTATATATAAGAATATTATACAATGTTACTGTATAGTTTCTTTTTATGTGAAAGACAATGGTTTTATGTACTTTTTTTATCATTTTTATCTTTGTCTTATCTTAGGTTTTCTATATTGTCTGTTAGAAACTGACGATTTTGTAATTTGAAGACTTCTCTTCTCTGAAATAGTAACAAGATTTCACTTTTTCTTTCAGTCATCATAACCATGGAGTCAGTCTGGCTTATGCTTGTGCTGTGGATATATATTGATGTCTTAAAAGGTGAATCAACATGTTTTTTTACTCATTACTTTATGATTATTAGACCATTTCTGTTCTTTTTCTATCACTTTAAACCTTTCAATTATTTATTTTTAATGTACTGTTCTTTAAACAGAAAAATTGGGTTAAACTTTGCAATGTCATTTCCATTAGTTAACTACATTTGTTAACATGGACTAACAATCAACAATACTTCTACAGCATTTATTAGTTAATTTACTAATACATTATTAACATGAAAAGTTGTATCTGTTAACATTAGTTGATGAATTGTGAACTAACATGAACAAACAATGAACAGCTGTATTATTTTACTAGTATTAACAACGGTTAATAAATGCTGTAAAAATGTATTGACATGACAGCACTGGGTATACAGTAAATCATTTTATTGCAATCTCAAATATGCTTCAAATACATAATGTCATTTGTCTGTTTAGACACACCAAAGTTTCTCTGTCATGCAACAACCCACACGTTTTGAAATATGTTAGTTGTCGGGAATGTGTCACGCAACGCTAAATCACAAGACTAGTGAACTGTATCAGTGTAGAGCCTGAATTCATGTACAGTATTGTCCAAAAGTGATGTCCGGAGGGGATATTTGTTTTTAATGACCCTACAAGTTTGATTAAACCATCAAAATGACAGGAAAATATTGAATTTTTAAATATTTTAAATATGAGGGAAGAACAACACACTAAACTTGGTTAAGATATTTATCTGACAAAATTATTTGGCAAAAAAGAGCAAACTACAGCTACAGGTTTTATTTTACTATGAAAACAAAATCTCACGTTGGTTCTCTCTTGTTTTGGCATGAGTTCATGGTTTCTTTTTTTTTTTATGACAGCCTGGCCAAAAATAATGTCGGAACAATTTAATGTTTGACACAAAGTTTCAATGTGTTATCATCGCAAATAAAAGAATCGACTCCAAGCACAATTACGCAATATGCGTACAAAATCTCTGTGAAGGGTGAAGAGTGAAGATGTCAATTTTCCAAGACCGGACATCACTTTTTGACACTGTGTTAGTAAGATTTAAAACACTAACTCTAATATACTTTTATTATCTGCAGTGATTCAGGCATCGTCATGTGCTAAGGTACACACTCCTGCCTCAGTGGTGCTCGCTGGCTCGCCCGTATCAGTGTCCTGCTACATCGAGGACAACTGCTTGCTGACTGAAGGCAAAGACTTTCGTGTGGCGTGGCGGATTAACAACAATTATGCCCCCAGCAATCTCTCTTACCAGGAGAGCAACAGAACATATGGCATACTCATCCCCAGCCTACCACACACAGGGGCAGACATCGCTTGTGTCCTGTGTGTAGGGGATCATATCTGCCAAATAGCCGATGGAGTGAGAGTTAAAGTGGGATGTGAGGACCTTTTTTTTTTTTTTTTTAATTATGGACCCTTTTCACATTTCCAGGGTTCTCAGAAGTGGAAGTCGTCATAGTTGGGTAAACTTGTGTAGTGGTGAATGGGAGGTGACAGCAAATATAATTTTTCTATTCCCATGGACCCACTTTATATTAAGTGGCCTTAACTACTATGTACTTACATTTAAATTAATCATTTGATACAATGCACTTATTGTGTACATACATGTTTTTACATTGTACTTATATTTTAAAAACACCTGCATGTAATTACATCTGTAATTAATTTCTGTAATTACATTTATAATTACACTGTTGACCCATCCCTTACACCTTACCCCTACCCTTAAACTTACCCATACCACCAAACCTGTCCCTAACCTTACCCGTATCCACCTCAATAGCAGCAAAAGTGTTTTGCAATTCAATATGAACCCAATAAGTACATTGTACTTATTTTTTTATGTAAGTACATAGTAGGTAAGCCCACTTAATATAAAGTGGGACCATTCCCATTTGATCCAATAGCAAAAGAAAAAAATACATGAAAGCATTTCCATGACTTTCCAAAAAAAGGGGGGAAAAATATTGAGAAATTCGGTGCATCTGAAATCGTGTACTGTCTGAATATGTATTACATTTGAATTTAATGAGTACAATTGAATTTACGTGAAAGTAACATGTTGTTACTGTCATGTGACCTACCAGCATCAGTTAGCCTTACAAACATTTCATACATAAAACATAAAATAATTTACTTCAAAAGATTGAGTCAATTACATCCATGCTTGTTTCTTCGCAAGAAGGCATAACGTCTCAGGTTACGAATTTAACCATGGTTCCCTGAGAAGGGGAACGAGACACTACATCCTAGGATGTTATAGGATGCTATGGGGAATGCCTCCAGTGTGACCCGGGTCTGAAGCACAATCAAATTCGACAATGTCATTGGCCAATGACTACTATTACTATCACTGTCAGTGCAACCGTGAGTACAAAAGGGCATCTGTAGTACACATCTTCAACATCTTTGTCTGAAAGGGATGTAAACAGGCAGGCCCGAGGCATGGCAATGAGTCCCGTTCCCCTTCTCAGGGAACCAAGGTTACATTCAACCTGAGATGTTCCCTTTCGAATGGGAACTTGCACTGCATCATAGGACGCTATGGGGAACAAATACCCACTCCATCATGCTGAAGGAATACCTGTCTAATTGCTGTAACAAGCAAAAAACAAGAACTCAACAGACTTGCCAGAATCAGATTCCCAAACCCAGGTCATCAATGGAACTGTCAGTGACACTATTCCCTACGGCCATTACCAAAGCTCCATATCCTATGCAAGGAAGTCGTGGCTTTTAATCCTCCTTTCTTTCTTACCGGGGCGGGTGCCAGTGCCCGTCCCACAGACCCCATGCCTCAGACCCCATGCTCAATTCTTATCCTTCAAGAGAGAATCAAGCATCAAAGGAGCTTCTCACAGCAACCGCATCACAAAGAGCACATTCAACTCCCTCAAAAGCTGAACGTGCTCCGCTCAAACAGCAGATTCTGATTATTTAATCAAGAATCACGCAAGAACTGTCACAAACACATCACGTGAGTGCCTTAAACACCCTCGAGAGTCGAAATGCAAATGCAACCTACTATCCCTCAGGTCAGACAAAGAAGTAAAAGTTTCTTGCCTGTCTCTTTCAGTCAGTCTCACAAATGCATTACAAAGACCGCCTCACAATGAGCGCCCCCTTGAGAACTGAATATGCATGCTCCCTAACCAAACACATGCACAAGTCGTGTGTGTCCTTAGGAACTCGATATCTCTGATAAGGAGGCACACACATTCTGAAACACTTTGTTGGGTGTTACTCCATAGTGAATGCCTTCACACGTACGTACGCAAACAAACAGATCCTGAAGACAAAAGAAACAGATGACATGTACTTCAGGCACCCTTTTGAACTCACTTCAGACTGATAGTGACATCAAGGACTGTCGTCGGCCAATGACATTGTAGCATTTGAACACATGCTTCACACACCGGTCATGCTGGAGGAGCTCCCCATAGCGTCCTAGGACACAGTGCGGTTCCCAATCGAAAGGGAACTTGTAGTAGTTGGAGTAACTCGCAGGGGTGTGTTTTTTGTAATACTTTGCAATGCAGACAGACCCTTCTCTCTGGTTTACACTGATTTTCTTCTACACATGTTTTGGGATCTGAAGATGCTGTACTTTTTTAGAAGATTCGTAACAGCACCCCCTACCGTATAACAGTGAAAACATGGATTGCCAAAAAAACTTGTCAATGGCAGGAAGTGCTGTGCCATAAATGATGGAAAATCTTGTCAATGGCAGGGAAAGAGTTAAAAATAATATTTATAATATATTAAAAACATTACTAGATTTTAACTGTGAAAACGCATCATCACAGTCTGTGAAAGGGGTCCATGATGTTGCTAATTAATAAATACAGTCATAGAGCTTAATCAGGGTCCATTCCATATTTAATCTGATATGAATGAAAACAAGGCTTTGATGTTGGTACTGATCGTTCATCCAACAAAACATATCTTAAATGGACTGTATTTCCATCTTTCACAGCCTTGTTTCTATTCACACCAAATTAAATATGGTGTCTACTCTGAAGGTCAGTTTGTACATTCACATCAAGAAATTTTATTTGAAGAATATGACATTTTCAGAAATTTAATATTGAAGACTGTTCATCATTGTCATTCCAGGCCAAAGTTCACCAGACTTCTAATCTTCCTTTTATCTTTTAAGATCTTCCATCCACTCCTACAAACCTGAGCTGTGCTTTGAATTTAACGCAGTCATACAGACTCCTGTGTCAATGGGATCCTGGTCAGGAAACAGCCAGCCTTCCTACAAGTTATACTCTTCATGCATTAAGGTACTAATTTCTGCTGACATTTTCAAAAGTGTAGCTTGTTTATTGATCAATCTCACAAAGGTCACAATTCATTCTAAAATTAAGAGGGAAAAGGCATAAAGAAAACAACTCTAATTTTAGGATTATTCAAAGTTTTTGCATGACAGTTTCATGACAGTTAAGTACATTTCCCTTCACAATTTGCTTTACCATAGTGTGTCTAGGTGTTTTAATTTTGAGTTTTTGTGTATGTTTACCTAAATGCTGATTCTCAATAGATTTTCATTTATACTTATTATTATTATTATTATTATTATTATTATTATCAGAATAAATACAAGGAAGTATAATACATATTATCATGATGTATAAATTAAAACTTCTAATTCTAATCAACTGATGAAAACTTGATCGGATTGAAAACAGAAACTGGAAATTTCTGCGTATGTGCAATGATGTAGAAATGGCATAATGATGAAGTAATTTCACTCGGTAGCCATCTTTCAAATGCTTCTCGGCAGCTACTTTAGTCATGCAAGTGCAGCATGGGGAAAACAAATTCTCAAAAGCTGTTCACCAAGCTTACAATTAAATTTCATATTGGAATTACCAATGAAATGTGACAACAACTGTCTCAAATGCAGTTTCTTGTGCTCAAATAGCATTTCAAAAGCTTATTTTTTTATTCAGGTTGGACCAGCCAATGTGCATGTGCACTCATAATGGCAGCTTCAGTGACGCAATGACTTTACCAATTGGCGAATGGCTCTTTTATTTAGAAGGCGGGACTTATTCAGACTTTTTGGGCATTGAACTTTCGCCCATTCATAGTAATACGAGTGCACCGGCAGGATTTTGAATATCATCCTAAATCGTATCTAGGCACCATGGACAGACGCTGACTGGCGCCGCCTGTGTGTGTACACAAAGTGTTTGAATTTTAAACGTGGCAATCATTTAATACATTTCTCCTTCTAAAGAACATTTTTGGTATAAAGTACATAGAGTCCAGAACCTTAAGAGTTCTATATAGAACCCCCACTGAAGTGTGTACAATAATGTTTTGCATCACATCACAGTAATAGGAATTGGGGGCAATGTGTTTTATTGTCTTGAAAATAATGTAACTATGTGACTGTGACTTTGTGAGATTCACTCTTATGGCAGTTTAGAATAAATTCAATTTAATTGGTGACATGGTTGTGGTGACATGTTTTATATATTTTCCATTTCTCCAGGGGCAGATCAGGAAAAAAACAATTTGAGATCCCACCTGGAAAGCATTTCTATTTGATTCCACGGGATTCTTACAGTTTATTTTTAGATTTGGAAGTTTATGTGACAGCAGTGAACGTCTTTGGAAATGCCACCTCTGCTCCTCTGAAATGGATCCCTATGGAAACAGGTAAAAAGAGCAATCAGAATTTCTTTTTATTAAATTAATTTAACTGGTGAACATATAGACCAAATATGAATTGATATATAAGGATGTTAAATAGTAATTTGAGTATAAAGCGGTACAAATTAAAATTGAATAAAAAAGTTTTATGTGGTTTTATTATTATTTTATATGCAGTACTCATAAACATGCTATCATAGACACAACATATGGGATATTTCCAGAAACAATAGATGATACTAAAACAATGTTATCTATAGAAATTTGGATTTAATGTATATATTTTATAGCGCACCATAGTATACTTCATTTGTAAGGACAGAAACAACCTTCATAGAAAACTTGAAAACATTTTCTTTGTATTTCTAAATAATCATTAGATTTAAATGTTGGTGTCAATATTTAGTTTTATCAAGTTGTCTGAAATTGTCTTAATGTGAATAAGCATAATTCAGTCATGACAACTCTTGGAATAGTTTTAATGTTATTGAATATGGCAATATTAATGTACAGTATGTGGTCTTGGCTGACTAGATCTAGCATGTAAGATATATATAATATATATGTATAAAAGGACATACATAAATCCTGTAGCAGATCTAGGCAGGTGGAGCTGGGGCAGGTGGAGGGGTTCATTCAGAGGAACTCTGATAGTGCACTGCAGGACTACTTTACAGCAAACACTGAACCCAACTGTTTAAATGCTGAGCTTGGATATTTAGCCAAAGTTAATTACTATTATTTTGTCACAATCTTGTGTTGGACTATTGAAATTAGAAGTTCTTTGAATTGCAATTCAGTGATATTCTCCTCATGTCATTCTATTTCAATTCTAATTTAACATCTTTAATCATCAAGGGGTAGGTTAAATTCTGTCATTTTGGACTGGCTGTATCAGTCAAACTTTACTTTGAAGAAGACCATTCATAATTATCTTTTCAAAGTCTTTCTTGTATTCAAAAATAGGTTATGACATCAGTGGTTGTGTTCTGAAGAATTTCAGGTCTGTCTAACGTATGCGTTGTGATAAATAATAATAATAATAATCATGTATTGTATTACAGCAAAGCTCAAACCTCCTAATATTACAAGGGTTGAACCACATACATCTGGATGCTTAAAGTTCAGCTGGAGTCTTGCAGAGTCTCAAAATGGTTGCAGGTGACCTTCAGTGTACAGTTGAGATTGAAAACATTGAATAACCAGCTCGACAAAGAGTTGGTAAGTGATTGCTTTTCATGATAATATTGTTTGTCTAAAAGCTGAGACAGTCTGCAAGTTATCCAAAAAAGTGTCTTAAATATTCCTTCTATTATAGAATGTCACCTTCAGAGGACGACAAGAAAGACCTATAAGTGTGTTTGGCCTCCTTCATGGGACAAATTACAGCACCACAATAAGAGTGAAGTATGGAGAGAAAGTATGGAGTGAATGGAGTGAATGGAGTGATCCGAAATCAGCCACCACACTTATGAGGGGTAACAAGCTTTATGTGTTCACTATCTTGTAATAAAATACTGTATTCAGATTTTTGCAAATGACTGTACAAATAACAAACATTATAATTATCTTACTGTACTGCCTTGTGGAATAATAGTGTGTGGTGATTGGTGTTGCCTTCGAAAATGCAATAGCATAATTTATTCATGTCGCTGTGCATCCTGGGAAACTATGATGACCAAAATATACTGTGTACAGTACAATACTGTGTTAATATACAAGATATTACTGTAATAGACGATACAACAGTAATTGCTGTGAATCAACAGCACAATGCTGCTACAGAAGTGGGCAAAAGTGATATTTGTCTTTAATGACCCTGCAAGTTCAATTATACCATCAAAATATGAGGAAAATTTGATAGATTTTTAAGCATTTTAAATATGAGGGAAGGACAAACACTAAACTTGATTAAGGTATTTATCTGACAAAATTATTTGGAAAAAAAAAGGTACAGCTACAGGTTTTATTTTGCTATGTAAAAAAATTAGAAAAAACAAACAAACAAAAGGCTGACAGGAAAAAACATACATTGACTATAACATAATTAATTATTAATATTTTGTAGGTTCTCTCTTGTTTATGCAAATGTTCATCATTTCTTTGTATGACAGCCTGGCCAAAAATTATGTCGCATAATTTGATGTTTCATTGTGTTATCACAAATAAAACAATTGACTCTTAGCACAACTATGCAATATGCTTACAAAATTTTTAACAATTCTTTAATAATGTTTGAATAAATGGTGAAGATGTCAATTTCCTTAGACCGGACATTATTTTTGGCCACTACTGTGTATTTACCTCTATGTGGTATGACTTAAAATCTTCTACTAAAGAACAAGAACACAATTATCTGTGTAAAAATATTTGCTGTAATGCGACACTCAGTTGTTGTTTTTTTTCAGCTCCGAGTGGACATCTGGACACATGGCTCAAACTGAATGATCGGCGGCCTGCTCAGCTCTTCTGGAAGGTAAGAGTCCTTCTGACAGTTTTAACACAACTTGGAGAAGGATCTTTCTCAAATTTTATATTATTTAGTGTGTATAGTGTGTATATTATATTATTTTACACAAACACACACACACACACACGTACATTTATGACTAGTGAGTTGGGTATGGCAGGGTGTGGCGGCTGCCTGGTCAGGTCAATGCAAAGTGATATATTTTTATTTCAGGATTAACAGAGTTAAATTACTATGTGTAACATATAAATTGTATTTAATAAAACAGAAAAGAAAATAAATTAAAGTGATCTGGTTGTTATATTTGTGCATTATAAGTTTAACGGTGCAGCAAATGTATTGTAGCCAATCACAACCATTTCTGTTGAAAATAATGACCAATCAGAGGTGTTTAAGTTACCGGTAGTGAGAATCCACTCAGTTTCTCTCAAAATTCTGTGTGAGTTTATGTTTAGCATAAGTTTACTATGTTTTATACGCACACAAATCCTCTCATTATAACAAACAAAGCGGAGACATGATTTAAATAAAAGATTTATTGTGAAGTTTAAGCCAAATTTCCACTGAAATTATCCGGAACAATTGTCCCAGGATTTTTTTTCCCCCTAGATCTGTTGCTGTGCATTTCCATCGCGGTCTAAAGTACCATGAACATTAGTGCAGTGATGTACGACTTTCCATTTCCTGCTGGATTTCGTCTTCTGCATATAAGTGTATTACAACCCGAATTGCGGAAAAGTTGGGATGTTTTTTTTAATTTTGAATAAAATGAAAACTAAAAGACTTTCAAATCACATGAGCCAATATTTTATTCACAATAGGATATATATAATAACAAATGTTTAAAAACTGAGAAATTTTACAATTATGCATAAAATGAGCTCATTTCAAATTTGATGCCTGCCACAGGTCTCAAAATAGTTTGGACGGGGGCATGTTTACCATGGTGTAGCATCTCCTCTTCTTCTTAAAACAGTTTGAAGACGTCTGGGCATCAAGGTTATGAGTTTCTGGAGTTTTGGTGTTAGGATCCTGATATAGGATTCCAGCTGCTGAAGAGTCTTTGATGTACTTTTTGTTTAATGTTGCTCTAAAACCTTTATATAACTTTCAGCAGACTGTTTTAAAGTGGAAAAGAGTTCTATGGTCAGATGAGTCCAAATTTGACATTCTTGTTGGAAATCACGGACGCCGTGTCCTCCGGGCTAAACCGTCCAGCGTGTTATCAGCGTTCAGTTCAAAAGCCAGCATCTTTGATGGTATGGAGGTGCATAAGTGCATATGGTATGGGCAGCTTGCATGTTTTGGAAGGCACTATGAATGCTGAAAGGTATATAAAAGGTTTTAGAGCAACATTAAAGGAAAAATACATCAAAGACAACCACAAACTCTTCAGCAGCTGAAAACCTATATCAGGCAAGAACCTCGACACCCAGACGTCTTCAAACTGTTTTGAAAAGAAGAGGAGATGCTACACCATGGTAAACATGCCCCCATCCCAACTATTTTGAGACAGCCTGAACCTCGTTGTTGGTCGATCGGTTGATTTTTTTTAATTTCCATTGTTGATTTGAATAGCAAACATCTCTTACTGCACGCACCGTAACAGGCTTTTAAAAATGCTGCGTGAACTCAACCAATCAGCACACAAGTCCCTCCCCTGAAAGTTACTGAACTTTGAAAAAGTACTACCTCGTGAGCAGGGACTTTCTGAGGGGGAAATTTTTACCCGGAACTTCATTTAGACACTGGTCCCTGCGGACGAAACACACCGAGTACAATCCCAAAGTCCCTAGTTCCTGGGTAAAGTTCCTGCGGTGGAAATGCGGCTTTAGTCAGATTCATTGATTGAAACGGGAGTTCTCGTACTGTACTGACTGACAGCTTCAGTGATCATAAAGGAAGCACTCTATACTCGCTGTCTAATTTCATTTGCAATTTGAAAAAAAAGTTTTAATTTCACAGTAGAATTTGTGACCTTTCCTACAAATATATACTTCACACTTTATTACAAAAATTGAGAAAAAAATAAACAAAAATTTACAAATTTACAAAAGCAAAGCATGTGAAAAAAAAAAAAAAAATCTATTAAGGAGTGGAAAGAGCTCCTCTGCCGCCATCTGGTTATAGTGGTATTTTCATTTCTTCTTTTTTTTTAAAATTAAAAAAGTGTTTGTTTTTCACCAAATGTTTTTCTACATCATGAAACTTTTAGTTCACTATACCTTGGCTTTTTGGTGAATTGGCGCCACTGAGTCAGTTAGCGATTGAAAGATCTCTGATGTTCATTCACATTTGGGAAGGTCATGTTAATGAATGTTATTAGTTAAACTCTGTGGACCGCATATTGAATAATTTTGTAAAAGCATACCTCAGCAATGGAAGTTTATGGGACAAAGCACTGCAGCAGGATACATCAGTTATAAATATTAAGTTATGTCCAGTGTTTCAACTCATGCCATGATCATGCAATGCTGCAAACCTGGTAACTTTCACATGCAAGGATACCAAGAAGGGTCATGAAGCAAAAGTATTGTTTGATTTTACTTTTTTCTGTGATAACTGACAGTATGTCACAGATGTATTTAACCTGAATCTTCCCTTTAACCACTGCCTCATCTCATTTTAGCCCTCACAAAAATTTCGTGCCAATGGCTGGAACTTGACATACACTGTTGAATCAAAGGAACCTAAAATGACTTTGTGTGTAACTCAAGAAAGCCACTGCTTTTTCAATCTCACCAAGCGGATTAAAAAGGTCTACCTGAGAGCCACTAATGCAAAGGGGAGCTCGATTCCTACTGAAGTACCAGTGTATCGGAAGAAAGGTATTACTTATTTCGGCCCCACTTTATATTAAGTGGCCTTAACAACTATATACTTACATGGCAAATTAAGCATTTGATACAATGTACTAACTCTGTACCTACATGTATTTACATTGTACGTACATTTAAAGTAACTGCATGATCTATCTGTAGTCACAGTACTACTTTTGTACACACCATAATTGCAATATTGTAACTACAATTGTAACTACTCTGCAGTTTCTGTGAATTTATTATTATTATTATTATTTTAAAGCATTATTGTTCATGCCTACCACATTGTGCTTAAATATGAGTATGAGGGTGGATACTTATTATTCAAACTATTTCATATTCAAGCTATGGATGGAACAAATGTTTGCAAAAAACACCTGAATACACCAACGTATATCAGTCATCTCATTTAGCACATTATGGCTCCCCAGGATTCACAAAGTTTGATTATTTTATTGTGCAACTCACATACTTTAAAAGACACCGTGCAAATACCAAGCAGTTAACAAATGAAACCTTATTGTAAAGTGTTATCAGAAAGGGTCTGGAACATGTGTTGATACCCAGGAACTAATGTTTACTTACACTGAAAATACACAAAAACTGACCACTTAAAGTGAGGAACCTGTGATGAAAATTTTCAGTAAAAAAGATTCTTAACTGCACATGTTGTTTTTATTTGCATGGACCTGCATTATTAGCGAGTTTAATAATATAAAGTGGGACCCTTATTTCTGACAGATGTTCTGTTCACACTGTATTCCCAATGAAATGATGATGTTTGATGACTTCTTCTTGTCTTGTTTTAGGGCTGGACTCTGTGTCTAATTTCGATGTGCATCCCCAGTCAGAGACGTCTGTGCTCCTGACGTGGGAAAGCCCGGTGTCCTCCAGTGTCACGGGATACCTGCTGGAGTGGAGATCTCTGTGTGAGACGCCGGCAGCTCCTCTGTCCTTCATGCTGGTGGACAAAAACAGCTCCAGTACCATAGTAACAGGTATTTATTATTATTATAAATCATAAAATCAATAATTATATATAAACAACTGGTCAGAAGTTTGGATTAATCATGTTTTTTAAAGGCTGCATTTATTTGATCAAAATACAGTAAAAGTGTTGAAATCTTATTACAATTTAAAATAGCAGTTTCCTATGTGAATATATATTTATTCCTGTGATCAAAGCTGAATTTTCAGCATCATTGGGATCACATGATCCTTCAGAAATCATTCTAATATGCTAATTTGCTGCAAAATTACTATAAATTGTCACTGGAGCTAAATTATTAATAAATGTTAAAAACTGCATTAATAATAATGTTTTCTTTTCCTTTCTTTTTTTTATATTTGATGAATAGAAAGTTCAAAAAGAACAGAATTTATTTGAAATAGAAATCTTTGTAATATTATTATAAATGTATTTATTGTAATTTTTTATCAAATGAATGTGTCCTTTTGTCACAATTCTGTTCTATTTCGTTTCGTGGTTTTCCTGTGTTTCTTTGTTTCTATGGTCACTCATTGATTAATTGATTATGTTTACCTGAGACTTGTTTGGTTCTATCTTTCCCCTGTGTTTCTTCACCCCTTATTTACACTGCATGCGTTGGTCAGCGGCCACTCTAGTTCCGCAGACGTGTGCCGCAGAAGTGTAAATAAGAGGTTTGCTAAAGATAGGCGGCAAGCCGCACAGCTCAAATACAAAATAAAATCAAAATAATCCCCCTGTGTAAACTCCCACTCATATTTCACATCACTTGGAGGTAAGAAATTGATGACAAGAGATTCAAAGTTGAAAAACTTGAAAATCTTTTATCCTTGTCATCCATAGCTGGACTTTTAAGTGTATTAACTTTGTCTGTAAGCTACAGCAAAATTAAATAGGGCATATCAATAAACACAATTAAACTGGAAAATATAACCATTTGGCCGTTAAAAACATGAAAAATCAAGGAAAACAAGGTCGGACAGGCAAATCTCGTGGTCTCCCGAATCCAGCAGAAATGCTTCTGGTGTGAGTTGACACGCGTAGAGGACGAAACAAAACCTCGCCGGAGCCGTAGCGTGCCGCAGACGTGTGCAGTGTAGATAAAAGGTTATGTTAATGAACATAACCTTCTAGATTGCTTTCCTAGTTGTTTTTTTTCTTTTTCTACTGCTTTTCCTGTGCCTGCATTGTGACATCTTGCTGAATAAAAGTATGATCTTACTAAATCACATTTTGAATGGTATTATATCACAGCAAATCAGCATGTTAGAATGATTTCTGGAGGAGAGTGTGACACTGAAGACTGAAAATTCAGCTTTGCCATCATAAATTGCATTTTAAAATATGTTAAAATAGAAAATTATTGATTATATTGTATTATAAAACAATATAATTGTATTATTTTAATTTAAATTGTAGTAATATGTCACAATATTACTGTTTTTACTGAGCAATGTAAGAGAAAATCCTAATTATTCCAAACATTTGAACAGTTGTGTAATAATAATAATGAAAAACAAGTGTCAAATTAAATGTGGTTCAGAAAAAAAGGTTAAAGGTCCTAAGTCACTTAAAAATATACTTTAAAACCCAATAAAATAACCTTTTTGGTACTTAATCTTAATATATTCGTATTTGTTGCAGACAAAGTGCATGCAAATCTAATCATGGTTTTATTTCAGGGTTAAAGGTTTTCAGGCCCTATGAGATCTCCGTTTATCCCAAATATGTTGACGGGGTTGGACGTCCTCTTACCTTAATGGCATACAGCCCAGAAAGGTGTGTAGTGCATGAAAGTAGTGGATAGAGGGCTTTCTATAAACTGGGGAAGTGATGTGCAATAAAGCAAAGCTGGACAATGATACAATGCTTCCATCTAGTGGGCTCAGATTTTGCTAGATGTATAATTCTAGCATGCTTCATATGTTTAATGTTTCATATTTTCTCACAGCACCCTCTGCAGCACCAGAGTTGAAGGTTGTGGATATCCGTTATTCACAGGTCAAACTTCGCTGGGATGAAATTCCCCTTAATGAGACAAATGGGATCATTCAAGGATATACTATTTACTTTTGGAATGATACGGATAATGTCCAAGGTATTCAAGGATTTAAAGAAGTTGATAGCAGATTTTGGATGGTAGCAGATTTTTAATAGTTATTTTATTAACCACAATGTTTCTATCCCTTTTCAAGTTATGGACTGAGGCGACCAGCTATGTGGTGAAAGATCTTCAACCACTTACCAAATATTCTACCTTTGTAGCGGTTCATACAATGGGTGGAAGTTCAAACGGATCAGTTCAGAGCCTGACAACTGGACGTATTGGTGAATATTTATGGCCATACTGTTCAATTATATATATATTTACAAACGATAATCTCTAAGTACATTTAGTCATGCATGAGCGTAATATGAATGCTCTCCTTAACATACGACACCTGGCATGTTGATTTTAAAGCATTGATTTAATGATTGATTTGACTGATTATTGAAAATGTTTTTCAGATGGCATTGGAATGGTGCTCTTTGTTATCCCAGCATGCATTGGGTGATCACTTGTCATCATCATTGTTGTGTTTACCTGTTTGGGGAAACATGAACGGTGAGCATCCACAGCCTCGTTATTATTGTGCGAGGCCAGTACACTGGAAAAAAAAATAAATAAATATTACAATTAATTACAAAGTAACTGCAAGTAATACACTGAACTAAATGTGGCATTTTGAAGTAGAAAGACTGAAAAAGTATTTTCTTGTAAAACATACTCCAATAATCTTTATTTACAACTTCTAGAAATCATTTTTACAGTGTACTAGTAATATAACTTACTAATGTCTGGTTGTCATAGGGTGAAGATGTGTTTGTGGCCTATAATTCCCGATCCTGCCAACAGCAGTATTAAGAAGTGGACCACCACTGACTCACTGCAGGTATGTTTGATCAACTGAGTATAATTTATAATTTGACTAATTAACCTGTTAACTGTCATGAGCACTGCCGTGAAAATCCGAACTTAAATGGTTGTAATTAATGATTGCTTTGGAACACAGACCTAAGATTTCTTTTTAAAGAAGACAGATTATTGCATTTCAAAAAAATGAAAAGGTAAAAAAGTTCTAGAGGTTTAAAGAGATATTTCCCCTTAAAAATGAAAATTACCCCATGATTTACTCACCCTCAAGCCATCCTAGGTGTAAATGACTATCTTCTTTCAGACAAACACAATCAGAGTTATATTAAAACATATCTTGGCTCTTCCAAGCTTTATAATGGGAGTGAATTGCACTCAGGATTTTGAAGCCCAAAAAAGCACATCCATCCATTATAAAAGTAATCCATACGACTCCAGAGGGTTAATAAAGGCCTTCTGAAGTGAAGCAATGGGGTTTTGTAAGAAAATATCCATATTTAAAACATAACTGGCTTCCGGGGGAAGAGTGACCTCTGACCCCATGGATGATGTAGGAGTAGCGTAAGCTTAGACGCCTCTCGCGGTCCAAACTAATAGGGCTGGGTAACGAACTAAAGCTAGTCTTCTCTTATATATAGAAATCCTCTGACGTTTCTATTTAAAAATTCTCGATTTAGACTTCTCATTCATGACCGGTGTTTTGTTGTGCTCTGTGCTTCTGTGTTCGTCAATTATCATGCGTCGGGTCAGAGGTCACTCTTCCCCCGGAACTAGACTTGTAGTTTATAAAGGTATAAATATGGATTTTTTTTTTTTTTTTTTTTTTTTTTTACAAAAATGCATCGCTTCTCTTCAGAAGGCCGTTATTTATCCCCTGGAGTCGTATGGATTAATTTTATGATGGATGGATGCACTTTTTTGGGCTTCAAAATCAAGAGCGCCGTTTGAGAAGAGCCAGGATATTTTTTTAATATAACTTATATTGTGTTCGTCTGAAAGAAGATAGTCATATACATTTAAGATGGCTTGAGTAAATCATAGGATCATTTTCATTTTAGGGTGAACTAACCCTTTAAGTTTACTGTAAAACAAACGTACTAATTTGATACTAAAATTGCTATAAAATCAAATCAATCTAGTCTAGCCAAGTTGTGTTCCAGTTTTGGAGTAGCTGATGTCATAAAAATTGAGGTTCCTGTGAGATTTTGTTTTGCCGCTTTAACAAAAATAGCCAACAAGTAACACCCACATTCTGCTGAATTGTTTTTATGCGTTTTCCTGTCACAAATTAATACATTTCTGTCAAAGCATCACTTCTATCACAAAAAAGGCAGCCAAATATGGAACCTTGAGTGTCAGATCTTTCAAGGATATGTGTTTTGTCAAGATTAGAAAAAATTTGATTCTAGAATAATGCAGCACTTTTTGTAAAATTTGAAACGAGACCGCCCCACTAGGGGGAGGAGTCCATGAAAAGGATGTAAAGTACCGATTCCATGGTAACACAATGTTCAATTTCAAAATGGTTTTCAAAGGATGAATTTTGAGTGTTTACGCTTTCCAATGATACCTAATTTATGATGATTACTAAAATATGTTATCCAGTAGGAAAAAAGTACTGAAGTCCCAGTACTGAATATGTGAAAAAAAAATAGTCAGTTAGAAATAATTAATCAAACTGTTCAAATAATTCATATCTTAATGTGTTTTTTGTCCAAGGGCATGCCTCCCTATAAAGAAGACAAGGACCCTGTGTTGGTGTATCTGTCCCACTTCAGTCTTCTTGATCAGTCTGACAAAGAGCTGTTCAAGAGTGACTACGTCAAGGAGAGCCAGTGGTCACATGATATCTACAGCCATGATGAGAGTCACAACTCTTTCCAGGCCTGCAGCAGTTACAACTCGGAGCGGGACAGGGACTCCGTCCCTTACGCCACTGTTGTTTTCGGTGGTCCGTATCAAAGCCATTCGCGCGCTCCGATTTGTTAGGGGGGGACGAGCCTGGAACCCCCCCGCCATACGAGAATGTGCCACTAGTCAGGGGTGTTACTAAAGTGAAACACTTCACTGCATTCCCTCGGAATTCCACTGAAAGTGAGGAGAGTGAAGAACTTTGGGAAGAATTCCCTATGCTCAGATTGTTAGAGACGAGGGATACTGATCATAACTAATCTGAATTTGAGTATATATAGAAACATCATGCAGAAAGCAACACAGGCTCATTGGAAAAATGCGTCTCTTTCAACATTTTTGCAAAACTCAGAAAATGTACATACAAATACAAAGAAATCACTGCAGTTTCCAGTTGAAAAGAGACAGTAAAACAGCAACAGCTTTTATTCCTTTTGACACAAAATGATTACAGGGGTAGATTATCGGAAAATAAAGATTTATTTTTGTGCGGTTTCTTGCACAATACTATGTTATGACCCCAAAACACTTTTACAGTAGTGCATGATTTGTAAACGAATACATTTTGACGTTTGCATCACATAAGCAGCTCCATACGCGTGTTTTCTGATGCAGTAAACTTGCTCAGTAGCTCACCTGATGCAGCAGTGCACTCGTGAAGGGAAGAGTCATGATAAAAGAGCTCAAAGACTTTATGTCAAATGTTTTTAGTGTAGATGGTGCATTATTTTAATTTGCCTTTGCGTTACCTTTTAGCACCACTTACCTGACATTTCAATTCAAAACTGCTGCGATAGATACGTACAACAACCAAAACAATAAAATGTTTTCAGATTCACATTATTCTTTTATAAAACTAAATGCTATGCTATTAGTGCCACTTACTGGACATTTCACTTTCAAAGTGTTGCGAAAAGTGCAAGAAATATTGTGTAGAAATGTCGCCACAGGTACGTTTTCCCAATGAGCTTGAGTTGCCAAAAAGGCTACGTTCACACCGAGGCTGTATGTGGTCCAAACCTGATTGTTTTCCCTCAAATAACTGGACCACTGTAAGTATGGAAAAAATCAGATATGTACAGTATTAGATATTTTTGCAATGTGATCCTGCCGTGAGCAGTCATATTATGTCGTCATATGTCAGAATAACTCACATTCATCATAACTGCACATTTAATTTTACCTGTATACATATGTACAGTATACATTACCGTTCAAAAGTTTGGAGTTGGTAAGATTTCTCTTCTGCTCACCAAAGCTGCATTTATTTGATCAAAAAAAAAAAAAAAAAAAAAAAAAATTGAAGAAAAATGTAACTGTTTTCAATTTGAATATATTTTAAACTGTAATTGAATTGCTGAATTTTCAGCATCATTACTCCAGTCTTCAGTGTCACATGATCCTTCAGAAATCATCCTGATATGATGATTAGCTGCTCCAGATAACATTTCTGATTATTATTATTATCATCAATATTTTTGTGGAAACCGATCAATGTGATCAATGTCTTTACTGTCACTTTTGATCAATTTAAAGCAAAAATATAATATATATATATACAATTTTTATGAATGTCTTTTAAAAAAATCTCAAACTTTTGAACAGTATGGTATCATAATGTATATTAATGCCACCAGTTGACTAAAATATTTAATCAACTTCGATATGCAATGTTCCACTTTGATCGGTTCATCATTTAAACTGAGGAAACGTTGAACTCATTCTAATACATGAAGTATTTGTAGAATGTCTGAGACTAATAGGACCACTCAGTTCATTATTTCAACTGTCTTTAATATTGCCAGGGACTGTATATTGATTAAACAGAACGCTTCAACAAAAAGGAGAAAGTGGAGCCTTCAACATGGCAGCTCTAATCAAGTAAGCCCCGCCTTCCAAATACAAGAGCCAATCAGCAGTCACTGCCTGGTCTATGTGAAACTTGTCTGAGAAATCACATAGGCTGCGTCCGAAATCACATACTCTCTTGAGTAGGTACTTATTTTGAAGAAGTAATTACTTCACGGCCGCTAAAAATGTATGTTCTATATAGTATGAGTGTTTGTAGTATGAGTGTAATCTGGACATATACTGTACATTTGCCTATCATGTGACCTACCAGCATCAGTTGTGTCACTTCACTGCCATTCACAAATCCTCTCCCGTGGCCTCATGGGATAGTAAAGTGTCAAATGAACAGTTCAGAATCTCGCCAGAGGAAATAGGTCATCCGGGTACTTTTTGCCCACTCTTTTATGAATTTACCTAAACAAACTGTCTATTGTGTTCTTAACTTTGAGAAAATGCAGTAAATTTCAGCAGCTTTTTTTTTTTTTTTTTTTTTTTTTACTAATATTAAGAATAATGCTATAATATCCAGTATTTTTAGAGTGTCAATGGAGAGATGATTCAGTCTTAATGATGTCACTGTGGGAGTAAAACTTACTTTTTTTTTTTTTTTTTTTACTTTTTTGCCTGTATATTTTGTATTGAATATATTTGAATTTTGAATTGATGTACTATTAGAAAAAGAGCACAAATATGTCTGATTTGTATTTGTATGTTTTTTTTTTTTTTTTTTTGTAAAAGAAAAATCTAAGAAAGAAAAGAAAGACAAAAAAGAAAGTGATAAATGCTATGTTCATTTACTTCATAATTAATGTTACCTGATGTTTGACACGTTTTGTATACATTCACCTTTTGTCTGTATGGTGCTTTGAGTTCAGTATTTTATATGCATTTCAACATTTAAAGAGTACAAATTGTGGTTGCATCTGGCAATGTAGCAGCACCTCCTCTGGAAGGACAAAATAAAGACTTGCATGATTTGGCCATTCCTAATTTTATACTGAAATGTGTGTTGGTCCATTTTTCAGTATGTAAAGTTTATTTGAAAAAAACGTTATTTTCTAAAGGCTCTGCTGAAACTGTTTACAGACTCTTTTTAAAGGTGCTGCTGGGATACAAACCAGCATTAAAATGTACATACTGCCACCTACTAAACCAAAGTGTGTAGCTTTATGGCTTCTGCAGTATATACCGATAGGGAATTTTAGATGGTTTTTGATTCCTGAATGATTCAATGTTTTGAACAAACTGGTTGCGTGACTGATTCAATTATACATTCATAAAGACAGTCGAATAAATCAGCAGTTTGAACAAATGGGCTGATTGAATGATTCAGTGATTCGCTCATAAAGACAGTCACTTTGCAAATTACAGAAATAGTAAAAAAAAACGTCTCAGGTTACGCATGTAACCATGGTTCCCTGAGAACAGGGAACGAGACTCTACGCTTGGAATTGTGCTATGGGGAATGTCCCTCGTGACCTGTGTTCGAAATGCCAAGAATCACACAACTCCAATCCTATTGGCCGGCGACAGCCTATTACGTCAAATGGCGCGAACCGTGACGTATAAAGGGAGCGCCTGGGGAAGCAGTCAAACACCTTCTCATCTTTGAGGGACTGTTCCGCAGGCACCCCGAAGCATGGCAGGGAAGCGCAGAGTCTCATTCCCTGTTCTCAGGGAACCATGGTTACATGCGTAACCTGAGACGTTCCCTTTCGAAAGGGAACTCAACTCTGCGCTTGGAATTGCGCTATGGGGAACGATATACCCACGCCACCATGCTGAAGGAGAGTGCATGCCCAAGAAGTCTGGACAAAAGTCCGGCAGTTCCAGGGAAAAAACCGGGAGCAACTCTACAAGGCTGTCAGTGACAGCATTCCCTACGGCCAACTGCCCAAGCTGAGCCTAAAGAGGCCTTTCGCAAAAGGCCTACAAAGGCTGCTAAAGGCATCTGAGACCAACAACCCGTAGGAAGTGGTCACTTAAAGGGAATGTGGCCAGGGAACCAGAGGAAACCCAGCCAGTCACCAGGGGGATAAATTCACCCCTGACGCCACCAAGGAGGCCGTACCAATTTAGGGAAAACCAAACATAGTCTGGGCCAACCTTGTCTGACATACAGAATCTCAATGCGCAAACTCCAAAGAGGAGAGCAGGTAAGAGCGACTGCAAAAAGGCAGTAAGAAACTCAAACCCACAAGCAGAGATGGGCATCCTGGAGAGTGGAACTCAGCTGAGCGCTATAAACCCTAGTATTGAGGGGAGTAAGACCACTCATCCTAGGATCTACTCAGCTTCTGATAAAGTGCTGAGGAGGCTGTGTGCTAGAAAAACCCTGGTACAGGGGAGCACAAACCAGCCTGGGGCCAGTCCGAACGGGAGGCTTCATAGAAGTCTACAACCAATGACCAGCTTAGGGAGCTAAGCACAATTACGCAGTCAACCCAGAGGGAAGTACGAAGCTCAACCTAACAGACAGACCGTACTGTAGGTACATAACCATGGAGGCCGAACAAAAGGGGCCTACAACATGGTTACAAATTCTATAGAGAACTAATCATCACAACACGAACCCAATCATACCAGGTGGTATTCAGGATGGCCGAAAGGCCAAAGAACTGAAACAAAGCATGCTGAGCACAAGACCAACCAAGTGATTAGGTAGCTGTGAGTGCCCACAAGACAGCCCATCCAACACAATCCAACGAGCAGTGTACTCGGTAAAAGCACCCTTTTACTCTTTAAGCAAGAGGAGTACAACGTACGCCAACACGCACTAAGGAAGGCCCAATGGGCCTATAACCTCAGCAGACACGTGGCATCAGCTTGTGGCAGTGCTATCGAGGTTCAGGCTAGACAGACCGACTACCACGGAGGTCATTAGAGTGACATAAGACCCTTTACTGTAAATAAAAACTGAAAGGGAAGAGCCAGCATGCTTACAAGGAGGCCCTCAAGCCTACCCATCGCACGCGGTGTCAGCTAGCGGCCACTAAAGTTCTAGGAGCAAAATAGAACCAAGTAACAGACAGGGTAGCTATTTAGCTCGACTAGAGCTAAAGGAAACCAAGCTCAAGGCAGCAAATGCATAAAACCAGACCAAAAACTGGTTTTAGTACAAAGCTCACCTCGAGAGGCAAGCCACTTCAGAAAAGTACTCAGTAAAAGCACCTTTTACTCTCAAAGCAAGAGGAGTACAAAGCCAAACTCCCGCGTCACACAAAGGAGGCCTGCGAAGGCCTACAACCCGTATACACGCGGTGTCAGCTAGTGGCATCAAGACCCATCCATGGTGGTGAGTCGCATAGAAACCCACACAAAGCTGTGCCAATATGCAGACAGAAAGGAGGCCCTGACGGGGGCCTACAACCTCTATGAACACATGGCAACAACCAGTGGTAGCTTCATGACTAGGGCCAGTCCGCAGACAAGGTACTTGAAAACCCTCGGGTAAAGAAGTACACACTACACCACAGAACTTAACGAAAGGCCCAACATAGAGTCTATTCGAACAGAGGTGGGCGCGGCTGAAGGCGGCGAGAGTCAAAGACATAACTCAACCATGGAATGAGTCCAGAAATGACCAACCCGGCTGGGTCAACACAGAAGCTACAAAGGAGGCCTGGCAAGGCCTACTACTTTTAGCGTCATGTGGCACCAGCCCGTGGTCATAACAGGGCCCAAGTTCAAGGGGGCAGGTCTAGATCCTACACGATAAGTGGGGAACTAACTTACCAAACCTTAGCTCAAGCCTGCACATTCCAACAGGCAATGTACCACAGTACATAGAAATGCTATCACGAACTGAGGAAGGCTGCACAGGCCTATTACCTCAGACAATGTGAGCAAAAGCCTGAGGCAGTGCTAAAAATACATGAGCCAACTCATGATCATAACCAACAGCGCCTAAACACAAGCTGTGATAGAAAGGAGGCTACCAAGAGGGGCCAACCGTCCAACAGCAAACGCAAGGCAGCTGCTGAGGTCACGATCGATTGGGAGTAAGCTCACATATGTATGTAGGGCTAAGCTAGAACTCAAAGCAAACATGAATGCTTTGTAATACATGCCATCCAGACAGGATAAATGTTTCACAGAGCAGATTTACACTGAAATCCGCAATGAACCCTAGAGAACGAAAGAACCCCTTTTATATGAGTAAAATCGTATCTCAAACTTGAATAAATTTCAAGGGGCTCATTGTGAACATTATCGGCAAGAAAAGGTTCTAAAGTGGGGCCTTGCAACAGTGCATGACTTATCTTCTCAAAGATAAGGGCCTACCACCTGAGAACTACAGCATCAGGAAGGCTAAAAACATAGCCTAAACCCAGCTGTTAAAATTAGCTATAGCACCTACATAGCAATATGATAGGGGTTTACAAAAGGGGCATACGGTCAACAACTCCCTCAGGAGGAGGCCAGAACTAGGAAATCACAAAAGAAAAAATAGTGATAATAGTGTTTAAAAAAACACTAGCACCTAGCCCTAGCCTAGCCGCTAGCTATAGTCTGAAGCGACCCTGCTGCACTATGGGCTCATCTAATCAATAGCGAGGAAAAGACGAGCACCAGACAACAGCGCCAACGACCAAAAGACCACAGTACACATAACTGAAACAAAGAGTGACAACTCTAACAAACACCAAAGTCAAAGAGCAAGCCACTCTAACACAGGAGGCTAAAATAACACAGTGATAAACAGTAGCTGTGAATACAACTAGCCAACCTAGCGTTTCAGTTATCCAGCCCAAATTAACCCCTTCTAAGACAAACTATATACTCGGGAAACTATACAGGAAAAAGACAAGGTCTACATTTTCCCTTTTTCTATGGAGGATAAAAAGAGACCTCGCTTACCTCGGCTCGTGGGATGAAGACACCTTCCCTTTCTGTAACCGTTAGTAGAGAAGGAAATCCAAAGTCCTTTAAGCCTAAAAGTACTTTCACTATCAAACCAGACGGTAGGCCGTCAGAAAAATATCATCATAGGCCCTGACCATCGGCCTGACTGCAAAAGCCCCGCACACAGAATGTTATCAATGCTGCCGGGGAGGGAAGAAGAAAACAAGCGAGGGCGAGATGTTTTCAGCCCCCGCGAGGAGAGATGGATCATCTGCGCTGCTGGCGCCTATGCTCGATCACCTCTCTCAAGTCCTGTTTCTTCTTCTTTGCGTCCCGCCACTTCTGCGCCTTACTGGGGAGGAGGAGGCGAGCAGCGACTCTCTGGCCTGTCTGAGCCTCAGCTCGAGACGGTCCGGAGCCCCCGGCTGTCTGGGCCCAGATCCGGATCTGAGCGGGATACAGGATCTGAATGCAGCAGAGCGCGTCCTCGCCTCCTTGAACTTCTCAACAACCGCCTCGACGGATGTGCCAAAAAGTTCAGACGGCGAGACTGGGGCATCGAGGAGAAAACGCTTTTCTTTCTCCCCGATGCCAGCACAGTTGAGCCACAGATGTCGCTCCGTGGCCACCATCGCTGCCATAGACTGACCGATCGATCGAGGCAGCAGTCTGCTTGGTGGCCCTCAGAGCGAGATCCATGGTCCGGCGCAACTCGGCAACCGCCTCAGTGGACAGACCCTGCCCCTGATCAAGATCCTTGAGCAGATCAGCCTGGTACGCTTGTAAAATTGCCATAGAATGCAAAGCAGCACCAGCCTGACCTGCAGCGGCGTAAGCCCTGCCATTCAGGCGTGACGTCACCTTCAGCGCCCTGGATGGCAGAGCCGGAGCTTTCAACGACGGTGCGCTGCCTGTAGCGAGATAGTTCGCAAATGTCTCATCTATAGGAGGCATCGACGTATATCCATACTGGCTCAATCCCTCAACATCAGGCAACGGTGTTGACGCCTTTCCCTCGAGAAGAGGGCCGACGAGAACGGAGCATCCATGGGAAGACGCTCACAGTTAACACAGACAGCACCCTCAAGCACTGTCCGTGCGTGCTCCCTCGCCCAGACACGTAACGCACAGGATGTGTGTGTCCTCAGGTGTAAGAAACCTAGGACAAGGATCAGCACACTTCCTGAAACGTTTCTCAGACATGATAGAAATGCTCTTACCGGAGTAGTGAGACAGGCACGAACAAAACAGTCAAGAAAAGACAAGAGGATGTTTGACTGCTTCCCCAGGCGCTCCCTTATACGTCACGGTTCGCACCGTTTGACGTAATAGGCTGTCGCGGGCAATAGGATTGGAGTTGTGTGATTCTTGGCATTTCGAACATGGGTCACGAGGGACGTTCCCCATAGCACAATTCCAAGCGCAGAGTTGAGTTCCCTTTCGAAAGGAAATTTTAAAATTCCTCTCTACTAATGCACTGACAGTCTTGTATGAAACACTCAAACAAAGACACAAACAGTGAGACGTCCCAATGCAGTTGGACCAGAAGCCTATCTCCAGTTGACCACTGATCAGCACTCTTCTTGAAAGACATATCGGCCAGTCGAATTCGAGGACTGGAACCGTTGTTATTTTAAGTTAGTTAAGTTATTTTTAATATAAATTTATAAAGCAAAAATTAAATTGTTAATGTGTATTTTAAACATGCACATGAACAAACAATCAGCAATTACCCTTACATTTTTTAAACTTTAACTTTACAACATTGATTTCGAGACATCCTAATATTCAGTTCAAGTGAGTCAGATGCAGATTGTATAACCGCTCTGGGATGCATTTCCCAAAAGCATCATGACAAGCCTACATAGCATGTAGAAACCATTGGCATCAATAGTCTCTATGGTCTACTGCCTTTGGTAAAAAAGCCCAGGCGGATTCAGTAAGTTCATTTAGTGAAGAATTCCTCAGACTGATGTGAGTTTGTGAGTCATCTTGAATGATTCATTTGAAGAACTAGGTCCTTAAAAAGACTTATCTTATTGCTATCATTTTGTGGTACACTTTTCTTTCTTTCTTTACATTAAATTCAGACTGCAAGCTATGGAAGGCACTTTCATATCATAAATAACTTCATAATTATGAAAAGAGATTATTATTTTGATTATTTTCAGGTGAAAAAAGACAGACACGTGACAGTTTTGTTTTGCATTTGTTAAATAGAAAAATGTGAGCTTGTATTAGTACATTTTGTTGTTGTTTTCATGTATTGTCATTTACCAATTAAATATTAGGATTTTTTTAGGACAATTTGTTCTGCACATAGAGAAACTAGGCCTACTCAGTACTGAGTCCGGGATTAATCAATCTGTGCCAAAGCATGTGCCTGAATAAAATTAAGATTTAAGACATCAAGAAAAATTAAGACATTCTCAGAACTTTAGCTAACATTCTGGCAAGGTTCTTTCAGTAACATTAATAGAATGTTTGCTCTAAGTTATGTGGTCTTTAATAATGTTCTCAAAATGTTAGCACAATCAATATTTATACATCGTTCATGGAGTTTTTTTTTTTTTTTATGTTTTAGTTGGATGTTCATCAAACAATTTTACTACTTGTTTCAGAATGTTCAGAGAGAATTCAAAAGTAATGTTCCCATAATGCTTGAACAATGATAAAACGGAATGTTTTCATAACTTAATAGGAACATTAGAAACATGTTCTGAGTAATTACCTTAAATGTGTCAATGTTCTAAAACTCCAGCTGTTGTGTTTAGTTTTCTTTAATGATTTCACTGATTAAATTGCCCTGTATTGTATGGTCAGTGTCTTCTTGCAGGTGAGGAGACCCGTTTCAGACTACAAGACTGCAGACATACAGAATGAGCATTAAACAACAAAACTTTCTAATGGAGTGTTTATTTTAATCAAGTAGTCTCAAGACACAATAAACACTTTTTCAACATTTAATTCACTGTATTCACCTTCCTGACAGTTTAATGCCACATCCTATACTCCCCTTGCATGTGAGCACTGATCTAGAGGAAATCCTGTGAAAGCTTTCTGCTGGAAGCCATCAGTTGTATGTATAAAGATGACTGATGAGTCAAATTATTATCAGTTTTATACAGTCATTCATATTTCAGAGCTTTCTTCTAAAAATAAATATTTGGACTGCAATGCATTCAAACACATCTTATCTTAAGTAACATACAATAAACACATTGCATGATCAGATAAAAAAAAAAAAAAAAAACGGTCTGCAGATATGACAGAAAGTGCTTTGCTATATTAGTTTTCATCGCATGAAATGATTTGACTTTCATGACATCAGACCTGTGATATGATTTTTCAGTGCAAATAAACAGGACACCACCAGATTTCAGCTGAGATACGACAGCACTAGAGGCACAAAACATATTTAAGGAGTTTACATTTGTTTAGGGAAATTGCACTCTATTTAACATATTAGAACATTATCTGCACATACTCTGAGATAAAAGAAACTGGTAACACTTTACATTGAAACCTTTATATATAATGCATTATAAAAGTATGTTTATTGCATTAAATTTGAACCTTATAATGCATTGTATGATCTCATGAATAATGTAACCAGTTATAATACATATTATAACACTTATCTATTCACCTTTAGAAAGTTATTGCATTAAAACATGACAAACAACTAATTTCAGCTGTAACAAGGAATATGAAAGTATTATAATGCATTTTAACTTTGGTTACAATTATTTATGAAGATATAATGCATTATAATGTACATTATGAATACCTTTATAATGCATTATACATCAAGGCTTTAAGTACAGTCTTTATTCATTTGGCAGCCAAACAGCTATAACTACTCTTCTCATTGTAAAATGACCCATGTATTGCATCCTGATTTACTGATTTCAATTTGCTATATGGAGACACAGCAACAACACTGGCTCCGTGGATTGCTTCTTTAATTAAGTTTTGCTTTAGTTGCATTACACATCGACCGTGTCAACTAAACCTCCCATGTCCCTGTGAATGGTCAAATATGTCTGAAAAAACATTCAGACAACACAAATTGATCCTCTATTCAGTGTAAGAACAAAACTAGCAGAATAATTCTGCTTAAGGCCGCTGTCTTAAACGGCCTGGTATTTGAACGGTTTGGTGACAGAAGTCGGTGGGAAAATCTTCTAATAGAAATGTTAGAAAGCAAGTGGTTCCGTGGTGTTCTCTGTATTATACGAGAATCTAGAAGTGCACATGTTTGACTGTACACTGGATTTCCACAAATGGAAAGACAATGTAGTAGAAGGTTGTTGCAGTTTCATTATAACTGGAAAGTGCATTTTATATGCATAGAAGTAGTCTGCAAGTGTGTGTATATAAGAAATCCATGTTACACTCCAATGTCTCAATCAGCCCTGAAAAATGTGAATTTCTTCACTGAAGTCCAGCTGTCTGACCAATCTGTGAGAGAGGATGCCAGGAGAAAAACAAGCATTTCATTAACCAAACAGTAAATAAACCTTTATAAAGCATAAATGAACCCTTATGTGTCCTTAGAGGCATTTTGTCTTTTTCATTTTGGT
>JAOTNS010002528.1:0-61385 GCA_028476615.1 Culter alburnus
CTGCACTGACAGTGATGTGAACAAATCATTCTCCATGCACCACAACATTCCAAGAGCTCTTCAGTGGGAAGCTTTTCCATGTTGAGATACATTCAGAGCTCTGTCTTCCTTTGGAATGTGTGCAAGAACACTGCGACTGTTACTCACCCACTTTGTGAGGTGAATCCTCCTGTTTGACAGAGAGATGTAAGGTCTTTTACCAGCTCTAATGCTTCATGCTCTGTTGGAAATGATTCAAGCAATCATCTACATAAAAGTTGTTCTCAACAGCAATTTTCCCCCTAAGCTGCGCGCGGCCGCGCAGAAAGAATAATTGCCGCGCAGAGGACAAAAATCATGTGTGGGAAAATCGGGGAAAATCCATTCGATTGTAGTTTAAATGAGAAATAAGTGCAGTGCTCTGGTCAACCGCTATAGAGTTATTGTCGCTATAGAGTTAGAACCGGTTTACAGGTTTCATAGAAAGAGAACGATGTGATCGCGTGTGAGCAGCTGCGGGCCTGAGCCAAATCAGTTGCGGTAAGAATACTGTCATGTTTGCAGAGTGAATACTTCAATACGAGAGAGGCAACGCGAAATGAAAAGAAATGTGAAATAAAACATCATGTTTTAATGAAAAGTGGCGGAAATAACGGATGATGGGCACAGAATGAACAAACTCTGAGACATTTACAACTACACCCACCACAAAGCGTGCAAACTCAAAATACATCAGTTATATACCTCCGTTTAAATAAATTATTGTGTGTGATGGTGGTGTGGGTTTCAGGGATGTATAGATAACTATAAAAGAGTTAACGTTCACTTTTCTTAAAAATATTTAGCTATCAGATCTGTTTAAATGCTTCAGTTTTCATATTATAATATATTAAAACAAAATGAAGCATTAAACTGATATAATACTGTATATCAGTTTAAATCCTTCAAGATTATAATTTTTTATATATTATAATGTAAGCCTAATAAAAAATTGATCTCTCAAGGGGATTGTTTAGGGCTCCTTGCCACTAAAAATCTTGAAACCTCCTGGTATAGAAAATCTGGGAAATTCATAAGCAATAAACATGTAATTTTGATGGTTTAACACTGTCTGTTGCTAATAATTTACAAAACCATACCATAATGTGTACAAAAACATATTATGGTTGTCCCAAACCATCAGTGTAACTGCTCATATTATTATAAAGAATTTAACTTTCCTTTTTAAATGATTTTTTAAAATAGAATTTCTTGGTAAAGACTGGTACAGTTAACAAAGCAATGTGAAAATATAGCTGCAAACAGCAATGCGGGGCCAAGCACCGAAGGCACCGCAAGCAGAGCAGCACACCAAGCAGACCAGAACATCAAGCAGAGCAGCACTGTAAGCAGAACAGCACAGCAAACAGAGCAACATTGCAAGCAGAGCAGCACTGCAAATAGAACAGAACAGCAAAAAGAGCAACTTTTAAAGCAGAGCAACACAGCAAGCATTTCAAGCACTCGAATGTCTGAGTTGTAGCGGAATGCGGAACAAGAAGAGCAAAAACAGCAGAAATTGAATGTACTTAAAAAAAAGGGTTCAGAAGTAGAGGTGAGAATGAACTCAAAATGAACAGAATAAGAAATAAGAGGAAAAAGGAATCAAATTGACTCACTACACACAATTGTATAAAGTTGCACCATGCAGGATTTGAACCCACAACCTCCAGGTCCAGTGTCTATTTCCCATCTCATTGCACCACTGGGCAAGTGAATGTTTACACAACTGCTGAAGTTCAGTAGTTTATGTGAAAATGGACTCAAAATGAAGAATTTTTATAAAACTGCACTAAATGTATATTTAATAACTTTACTTTAGATAATTCTGCAGCTCATCATGCTGTAGCGCAATACGAAGCAGGAAGAGGAAAAACAGCAAAAAATTAACATGAAACAGCTGGTTCATAATTATGGACAAGAATGAACTCAGAATGTACAGAAGCTTAGATGAAAATGAACACAGCATGAATAAAAAGCATTTATTTCTAATCCAAGAGGCAACAAAGGAATCAAAACACACAATTTCATAAAAAATTTTAGCCCAGGAGACAATGGGCCTACAGATCCAGTTCTGGCTGCATCTATAATTCTGATTTTTAATCCCCGTATCCGCTACATAATTTTATATATAATCTATTTTAATCTCTATAAAAAATGTATAATTCAGATTTTGATCTCCATATCCATTTACATATATAATCTTCCAAGGGGTTTTTCCCTCCTAGACTTTTTCCCAGTGTAGCACGCTGGGTTTTTCTCTAGGGGGTTTTTTCCACCCCTGGGAGTCAGCCGACATTGGCTTAATGTAGCACCATCTTGTATATGTTACATATTACCACGCTTGTTTGTACAGCTTATTTTTAACCACTTCCCTTTTTTTCTGTGCTTCTAATATGTAAAGCTGCTTTGAAACAATTACCAATTGTAAAAGCGCTATATAAATAAATTTGACTTGACTTGACTTGAAAACCACTCCACCCGGGATTCGAACCCACTATATTTGGGTACAGTACTCTTCAGGTATCTAGCTTTACACATTGAGCTACTTGAGGATGCACATTCAACAGGCTGTGTGTGTACACTTTTAGTGTAAGATAGAATTTACAAAAAAAAGCATTACTTAGCATGCTAACCATATTAGCATGCTAAGCTAACTTAATGCTAATGAAGCTCATGGCTAACTTGATAGCTGAAGAGCCACATTAAAAAGAATGACAACTGGTTAGCATGCTAAGCAATTAGCATGCTAAGCTAACTAGCATAAGACAACAAACACAAGCAAGGTCACATTCAGAGACGAATATCTTGGGAACGGTAGCGAATATCAAAAATCTGTTCAGTCATTTCTATGCGGCTCGGTCCAAAGATCATCTGAGCTGATTTTGAACAAAATTAGACAAAATTGTGGAGGAGTAGCGAAAAAACTGTTTTTCATTTATTTCAATATGGTGGACAGGTACATTTAAGGAAAATGACAAATGACACATCGTTGGAATTGGCATTCGCCAGGGAATAAAATGACATAAAGCATACACATTTTGGAAAATGTTTTCAAAAGTTATAAGCGTTTTTGCAAAAAAACATTATATCTGTGGAACAGTAGGTGGCGCTGTCTTGAAACTTCTCAGGTACCTTCAGGACCTTCTGATGGTCATACATACCAATATTTGCAAAGATATGTCAAATTATTTAAAAGATATTGTAATTTATGACAAAATCCAAAATGGCGGACACATGGTTCATCCGATGTTGACAAATTCAATATCCACGGATTCGGCATGGCCCAAGGAATCCATAGACACTAAGATGACAAACTGTTCAAAAGTTATTGGCCAATATAGCAATTTTCCAGATCTCATGACCTGTAGGTGGCGCTGTTCCCAAATTTGGCATGGAACCTCAGATCATGGTCTTGATCAAGTGTACCAATTTTTGTTTCGATTGCTCAAAGATTAGCCGAGATACAGCCTCTATAGCAATTTCGGGTCCACCTCGTTAACTTCATGACATCATAACTTTTTTTTTTACCAGCAGGTCAAAAAATTCTATTCAGTCATTTCTATGCAGCTCAGTCCAAAGATCATCTGATCAAAGTTTGGACAAAATTGGACACATTTTGAAGGAGGAGTAGCGAAAAAACAGAATACTGTACTTTTCAAAATGGCTGCTACTGTAATGGGCGGAGATTTAATGTAAAATGTTGAATAGCATCAGCATGACGAGACAAATCAGATGTACTAAATTACTTTTTTCTAGAGCAAATGGTTCAAATGTTATAACCTTTAGAATAGTGAATTTTTGAACTGGTGGTGGCGCTATAGAGTTGGTTCTACATACTCCAAATTTAGTCCAATCACTTTTCATGAGCATCTCTACAAGTCTGCCAAATTTCATCATTTTCTCATGTTCCGTTGATAGGGCTGCCATAGATTCCCATTGGGGAAGAAGAAGAATAATGAATCTAACAGATACAATAGGGGCTAAAGCACCTTCGGTGCTTGGCCCCTAAAAATCTCAAGTAACCTAAAATGTGCTTAATTTAGTGACTGAACTGCTTGTTTTCAAAAATATGATTTAATATTTCACTAAGTTAAACCAAGGGTCAAATAAAATAGAAATGGCACATTAAAAAGTTACAGTTGCATGCACCGAAATCTGGTGAGGACATTGAAAAGTGTGCTGGTCAAATAAGGACCCTGAAGAAATTGTGAGTTGAGGGATTTACCTTGAAAGGACCACAGTCAAAGACTACTCTTATGGTCTGCTTTTGCGGATGGTATACACCATGATGTGGGATGTACCACAATTTACCATCTGATCTTTTCAGCTCTTGTTGCGGCACTTAATAATTGTTAGGCAGCACTGTGTCATCTTTCCTGAAGGATAGATCAAGAGTGTAATGTCCATCTTTCAACTTGATTGACTCTTCTGCAATCTTGATGAATCTTTTGTCTTCAACAGACATTTCAGCCTTGTCTTCTCTTGACCTTTCATTAAAATAATGGTTGTATTGTTGCATCAACATTTCTTCTTCCAAGTTTGAGACAGAAATTCTGTTAACAACAACATGATCACAGCTATTCCTGTTTGCTGTACCTTTGCCTTGTAGAGGACCATTAACCCTCTGGGGTCTGAGGATTTTTGGGCCCTGGAGAAGTTTTGACATTCCCTGACATTTGTGCTTTTTTCAGTTGTTCATAAACATATTAATGACAAAAGTGTCATTACACTGTATTCAGCACAAACTAGGCTACAATAATATGTGTGTCACAGACACGTCAGGTTCCAACCTCAACCAATCACAGCGCACGCCATCCCCAGAGTACTGATCACCGCCACCTGCACCTCATTATTGCACTCATCAGCAGCACCATAAAGAGCACACACACAGAGCACTCCATGTCCGATCTCGTTTGCATATACTCACGTTAATGCTTACCTCAAGGACTCCTCGCGCCATACTTACCTGTCTCCAGCGTGTCTCCTTCCCTCTGTGTGCGCCTCGTCTTCTGTGTGTGAGTGCTCCAGTCAGCTCCAGCCATCTCCAGCGATCTCCAAGCTCCAGCGTGTTCACAGATCTCCATATCTGAAAGGAAAAAGGACAGTAACTATCTCCATTATTATCATCTATACATCCATTGATTCATCACTGCTTACCTGTTCACTGCTCCTTGCTCTACTGGTGTCAATAAAACAACAGTTACCTGTTTACATCTGTGTCTGCCTCCTGTGTACCGTAACAATGTGAGGAACATGTATGTACATGTTTGTGTTTTTGAAGGAATAACGTTTATGCGTGGTTATTGAAAAAACAAAAAACTTAAGTCACTGAAACAAGACCAAAAAATTATATTTAATCTGTGTTCACAAGACTTCTCTGGTTATTGGAGGTTGTAGACTAGAGTTTTCCCAGATAGCAGACCAACCTTGAATCAACGTTGAATCAATGTTAATGCATTAACCAAATTATCATTCAATCAATGTTGAATTTTAAATTGATTTTTCATCAGGTTTGCACCCTGAAATAATGTTATTTCAATGATGATCAAATAGATCAACATGGTTGTAAAATCAAAGTTTTTTTCAAAATTAATTAAATCACCTATTTAACATTGAATTAATGTGGGAACAATATCAAATCAATCTTTATGTACAGCAAGATTCTAAGCCAGTTAAATGTCTTTCTACTTATTTCAATCAGAGACAATGTAAGGGCTGCAGTTAATATGGTTTTAATGAAAAATTCACAACTTCCTACAATTTACAAACATATTTATTTATAACCACACACTGTTTGAACAGGAATTAACATCACATTCAGGAAAAACAAGTGGCTGTAAAAATGGCATTTTGTGGTGACAAACAAATAGACCTGGTTTCACAGACAGAGCTTAGGCTAAGCCAGGATCAGACCTTAGTTCAATTATTTAAGTAGCTTTTATAGACATGCCTTTGAAAAAACAATCATTACTGGTGTTTATCTTGAGACAAAACAATGGCAGTGACATATTTTAAGATATGTTGTCAGTTAAAACAGCTCAGACATGCATTTTAGTCTGGGACTAGGTTTAAGCCTTGTCTGTGAAAGGGGTTAAGTAGTAAAAAAAAAAAATACATTATTGGTGTTCATCTTGAGACAAAACAATAGCACATATAAATTTTAAGATGTCAGTGCAAGTTACTTTCAGTTAAAACAGCTCAAACATGCATTTCAGTCGTTGGAAAAAGAGCCTGGAAAACCGTGACAACATAAATGCAACCTGCATCTTTAAAATGGAAGTAAATACACATGGAAACTCACTAATGAGGACAGAAACACACTACTACAGACTGAAACACTTCCATAGTTCACCGTTCAGGACTTGAAGCTTTTCTAGGATTGAAGCTACTCTTCTAATGCAAAAAGTATGTTCTTATTCATTAAACTGATAGTCTGACGAACTCAGGGATTTCCACCACGAGCAATTCCTGCAAGCTGATCAGGAGCATAACGGAGCCAGTTTTGCAGAAACAGCAAATACTTTGAGGCCACCTTTTTTTCAGCCCTCACCTCTTGTAAGGCATCTAAAGAAAACAAAAACAAACAGGAAATTAGAACTGCACAATGTTCTTAAACATTTGATCGGCAGTAGTGTATGACTGACAGAAGGTGGGTCATAAATATTTGGAAATGTGACTGTCAAGTGCAATTTGAAATATGTTGAATATTTATATATATAAATATATATATTTATATAAAAAAATACTAACATTTTTCCCTGGACAAAGCAAAACACCATGTTAGGCAAATGTAACGTTAGCTCACAATGTCTTTACTTACAGTTTTGGATCATCATTTAGGCAAACATATACATGAAATCAGAGCTAACATGTCAAAGACAAATAAAAGAACAGACAAATATTAATTAATTAAAAACTTAATTCAATAATATAATGCAAGAATCCTCACTGTGCCTCTGCATTTTCTCCCGCACCACGCACACTTCCCGCCCACAGCATTTCAAATATCTCATGCTGCGTACACGGTAAAGGAGGAATTCATTTTAAATTTGATTAATTACGATTCTGTTAGTATTCATGTTTACAAACAACGTTAATTAACTGTAACATTTTCCAAGTTAAACCTACCTTTCAGTCTGAGAAAATCGATCGATTCGAGCAGAAAGTTCAAGACGCTCGTGCATCGTGACATCAGAAAAACGTCTGACGCAGGATCCTTAAAGTGCAGGTGAGATGTTTGAGTAGTTGTGAATTTAGTGTCTAAGTTGAAAGAGTGTAACGTTATAATAATAATAATTATAATAATAATGTTGTCCAGCTTGTTCATCTCACTGACTTCCAACTGATTGGAGTTTATCTACACACTTCAGTTGGCAGGATTTTTATTCACATTAGCATTCATGCTCCTCATGACCCTTCCCTCTAGTTCCACAAAATAAATAAATAAATAAATATATTTATTTATTTTTGTGGGACTAGAGGGAAGGGTCATGAGGAGCATGAATGCTAATGTGAATTAAGTGTTGAATGAGGGGACAGATGCATTGACATAGCTAAGTTCCACCACTGGGGAACTTAGCTTAGCTATTGAACATTGATTCAATGTTCGTATTTTTCAACACTGAAAAGCATTGAATATCAACGTTGATTCAATATTATTTAGCATTGAATTTTCAGTCTCAACCAAAATGATGATTCTGATGGAATTTCAACATTGAATCAGTGTCACCTTGCTATCTGGTTTGCTTCAAAATGATGTAAAAATTATCCTGCCTACTCATTCATAAAACAATATAATGATTTAGTTTTTGTAAGACACTTTTTGTCAAGAAACACAGTATGCGTGGAGGCATGAATTTTCATGAATAATGCTGTGATTAACACCTGAGAAGACAAAAGATTTGCATAATGAGCTGTAATGACCTGCATAATAACGAGGCCTTTCAGTCAGGTAGGCTGTGAAAAAACCCTCTGTGATCATGTCTCAGCTCATCATGGTGTATATCAAACATACAGAAAAAACAGCAATACTGTGAAATATTACAATTTAAAATAATGGTATTCTATTATATACTTTAAAATATAATGTATTTCTGTGATCCGAAGCGTCTGAACATTCATGTTACCTCTATGGCATTTCATATAGCCTTTTAGCTTAAAAGCATGCACATTTGGAGAAATATTGATGGATTCTCCTGTTTATGTCAATTTTCTATACAGAGGAGTAATATTTATTCAATATTTATTGTCATCACTATGAGCGCTGGATACTGTGTTTTCAATTCATACTTGCAGCCAGAGGGTGCTCTGTATACCTCTAGTCCACAAATTAATCTAAAGAAGAACAGGCCATGTGACATTCCAGGAACTAACAGAGGCTTCCAGAGATCGCTAACCATGGCTTTAACATACAGACAAACACTTTTCAATACAATAAATACACGATTGAGATGATGTATACATGTATTGCCTCAGAATTTGTGTCTGAATAGCGATCTCTCCGTGGGCGTGGCCGCATTAGCGGATAATGAGCTGAATCACGGGCGTCTAACATGTGTTTCTTTTCATACAGATTACATAAACAGAGAATTTTTGTTTTCAATTTGACTGACACGTGATTTGACTTTTGTGATTAGTATTCACTAAGTTACACTTAATTTTTGAGAACTATCAGATTGGACTTCATTCAGAGGGAGACGAGAGATCACACATCATGTTAGTTTTCTTTATTTTACAAAAAGCACAACATTTTGTTTTTACTCTGAGTGTACACAAATAAAAGAAGATATTCCACAGATTAAAATGGTGTATAACTCTTAATTGTATGTGCAACATTGACGGAGTATTTTGAGTCTCGAGGGTGTTAATAACCCCATCCTAGCAGGGTCTTAATTGCATATGGCCCATCCCCTTGGCTATTAAGGACTTTCCAAAGTTCAGTGGCTTTGGGAGAATTGCTTCCAATCAACAACTCCACCTTGGATGGAATCCTAGGAAAAACTGTACCTGACTCAGGCAAGGCCATTTACACAGTTCTTTCTTTGTGGGAATGTTATAGGTGTCAACGGACATGCTCTGTTGTCTGTAGACTTCTGGTAATGGAATAAAGTTATTTTCTTCCAATGAAGAAACTTCCAACCCACTGATGACGTAAGAGGGCACAGACTTATCCTGGCTCATTGTTCGAAGAAGAATATTGGTCTTTCTTCCAGTAATGTTGAGTTTCCTCACAAGATCCTCTGTGCAGAAGCTTGCCAAGCTATCAGGTTTAAAAAAGGCATGTGTGTGCAGAATCTTACTGTCATGTCCCTGGGCTGATCTGTCAGTTGTTCCCCTGTCTGTTATGTGTTGTTGCTGTCTGGAGCACATGTGTGCACTGTCATTGTGGCATCTTACCCCGCCCCCTTGTTATTCCATTCACCACCTCGTTATTGTTTCACTCTTCCACCTGTTCGGCATCAATTAAGTCTTAGTCTTCTATTTAATCCCCTCTCGTGTGCTGTCTTGTGCCAGATCGTTGTTTGTGATTTGTGCAAGCAAGTTTTTCCAGCATTGTCTCATGTTCTGCCATGTCGTGTGGATTCCTGCCTCATTGTTTTGTGTGCTCCCGTGTCATGTTGAAGTTTTTCCAGTTTTGTTTTTATTTTTTGTTTGCTGTTTGTTTTTCACCTCTTCTCCTGAATTCCCAGGCTGGCCTCCCCTGCATTCAGTCCTGGTTGGATCGCTCCCTGCACGGATCGCTGTGTCTTTTCCCTGCTTCACGCGCTGCCTGAGCGCCACCCGCCTACCGCCTCAACAGCGCCCCCCTGCTGCATGACACCATCCTATTCAGGCTCTTCGGCGGCTGTTTTATTCTCTGAAGAACGCTGCTCTAAATTTTCTTTTGAGGTCGTTCCTGTCTGGATTATAGACTGCATTTTGTGTTGACTGTTTAAGAAAAGACTTTAAAAATAAATTTTTTGAGAGCCTGCAGACTGAGTCCGTGTTCTGATCTGATCTGACACTTACTTCCTTTAGAACTTCCTTTAGTGCCTGTACTGGTACAAACAACAACAAACACTTTGTGTAATTCTGAGTGTTTCTGACTTCAGTATGCTTACCATCTTGAAGGGACATCTGTGTGCTACTCACAGGTGTTTTTTTAGTTGTTTTGATGATTTCAATGGTTTGAAGTGTAACACACTTGGATGCTGTTTGTTGCATATGGTGCAGGTAAGATGTTTAGTGCAGTCTTTACTCGCATGTCCTTCTTTGGTTTGGCACCCGAAACAGATTCCATTCTGTCTTATGAAGTTTAACTTTTCTCTGTGTGGCTGCTTTTCAAACTGCAAGCATGACATCAACTCATGTCCATTGTTACAGTAGAGACAACATGATGATGGCTGTGAATCCTTAGATGTGGTTTGTGGTGAGTTCACATGCACGTTGGTTGCAAACATGCATTTGGATTTGGGCTTCACTAAGACTTTGGGCTTTCCTTTACTTGGGCTTGAGTCTTAAGTATCACCAAATATTGGGTCTGAGACAATGTTGGCTTGTTTTTCAATGAAGCTGACAAGATCTACCATCTTTACCTTGTTATTCTTCTGTAACTCAAATGCCTTTGTAACTCAAATGCCTTTGTGCGCCACCTCTCTCTTAGCTTGTATGGGAGCTTGAGAGCAATACTCCTCATATTGGAGACTGTGTCCAGTTCTTCCATGAACTCCAAGTCTTCCATACCATTGCAGCAGCTTCTAAGAAACAGTGTAAATGCCTGTAAAGCTTTTGGATCTTTTGGCCAGGAGAGTGCTTTCTCAATATAAGCACATTACTATAAGCATTACCAAAGTGCTCTTTCTATAGCTGCTTTGCGTTTTGCAACTCTGCTCGGTGACGTGTTGGCAAATTCTTATGAGCTCCTGTGGTAGCCCCCTTGTGTACCGAATGAGAAAGTGCAGCCTGTCTGCATTATCATCAGTTTTACTCTCAATGATGTGCTAAAAAGAGTGAAGGAATGACCTGTACTGCAGAATATCTCCATTACACATTGCCATTTCTCCTCTTGGTAAGGTGGGAAGAAGTTGTTTCACAAGCATGTCTGTCAAGTTGTTTTGCCTTTGAAGAATTGTAGCAAGATCAGGCCCTTGAATGAGAGATTTGTGCAGATGATTTGGAATCAGCAATCATAGAGGTGGGTTGATGAATTGCATTGATGTTCTGAGGATAAGAATGTCTTGGTGCTGTAGAGAGTTTGTGCATGAACAGTCTCTTTTAGATGTACCTCTTGTGTGTTTGTTGCACTGGATGGAGTTTCATTCAACATCTCACAATACAATACAATATTCATGGCATCGATGGATGTGTGGGTGGATGGATGGATAGATGGGAGGATGGATGGAAGGATGGATGGAGGATGGATGATGAGTTTAGATGATGATGGATGGATGAGTTTGATGGATGATGGATGGATGATGAGTGGATGGATGGATGGATGGATGGATGAGTTTAGATGGATTATGGATGATGGAGATGGATGGATGGATGGATGGATGATAGATGGATGATGATGAATGGGTGGGTCGATGGATGGGTGTTTAGTTGGATGGATGGATGGATGGATGGATGGATTGGATGGAATGGATGGATGGATGGATGGATGAGTAGATGATTGGCTGATGGATGGGTGGATGGGTGGGTGGTGATGGTGGATGGATGGATGGATGGATAGATGGATGGATGATGGGTGGATGGATGGATGGGATGAGTTTAGATGGTCAATGGATGGCTGATGGATGGATGGATGGGGATGGGTGGATGAGTTTAGATGATGATGGGATGGATGGGGATTGGATGGATGATGGATGGATGGATGATGCTGATATGATAATGGATGGATGGATGAATGATGGATGGATGGATGGATGGACAGACAGGTTGACGGATGGATGGATGGGAGGATGGATGGATGGATAGATGGATGGATGGATGGATGGATGACATTATCATTGTAAAATTGTCAAGTTAACTACATGAATTCTTCTTGTCACTATTTCTTTTAAAGTCAGTTACACAGTCAGAGATCAAACCCACCAGCGTACAGCTGTGTGTCCATGAAGAGTGACCAGTCTATGGGTGCACCACTAGTATTTAAGGGAAGACACACATCAACTGATCTGAGGTACAACATTTTGGTTTAGACAGACAGATAATAATCATGGAAAAATCTGTTTAACCATTTTCTTTTTCAAAAATAAAACTGCAACATTTTGATCAAAATGATCTTCCTCACGTGTTTTATTTTTTTATCAAAACGTTGCTGTTTATTTATTTGCAAATGTTTGTGTTTATTTTCATGTTATTTGTTTTGATCCTGCACCAGTTGGAGAGAATTTGGATGTGTTTATTCTGTTGATTCCTTTGTTTTTAGACAGACAGTTAGAAATGCCATATCATTTCATCCCTCAAACCCTGAGTATTTGTTCACATCCATGTTTTGGATCACTCAGGGGCGGCCTTTGCAATTCGAGGCCCATTTCAAAGAAACTGTCAGAGGACCACCGCCTAAAAAGACAGACAAATATTAAAATATTGTATGCAATGCGATTTCAATTACTTTTTTATATCTGTTACATTTTACAATGTTAACTCATATTTCACTCTATAGTTTTATAAACACATTCTATCTACGACGTTCCACAAATTACAATCACAACCGAAAACAAAATCAACATTCAATCTTCATCAGTTTAAACTTCCCCTTAGATAGCACCTTGGACAGCGTAATGACAGGCTTAAGGAGCAACATTTATTACACAAGTGTTTTAATAGAAATTAGTAATACAATATGAATATAGCCTACGAATAGACAAGATCCAGAGGAAATAATTTACACTTACTCCGATTTTGACGTTTAGAACTTGACTTTCCGATAACGATCTATAACATCATGATCATTTGACATCTGGGCAAGTGCAGACAGTCTTTCTTGCAGTCAAAAAATCACTTCAAAACAAAAATTGGTTGGGTGTGTCTATTTCGTATCATATGCGCGCAAAACGTGTGTATCATTATATGTACAGTGCCTTCCACAATTATTGGCAACCTTAGTAATTATGAGCAAAAGCAGCTGTGAAAATAAATCTGCATTGTTTATCCTTTTGATCTTTCATTCAAAAAATTCACAAAATTATAACCTTTCATTTAAGGAAAATAATTGAAAGTGGGGGGAAACTTACATTATGAAATAAATGTTTTTCTCCAAAACACATTGGCCACAATTATTGGCACCCTTTTATTCAAAACTTTTTTGCAACCTCCTTTTGCCAAGATAACAGTAGTCTTCACCTATAATACCTGATGAGTTTGGAGAACACCTGACAAGAGATCAGAGACCATTCCTTCATGCAGAATCTCTCCAGATCCTTCAGATTCCAGCTCCATGCTGGTGCTTCTTCTCTTCAGTTCACTCCACTCATTTTCTTTAGGGTTCAGGTCAGAGGACTGAGATGGCCAAGGCAGAAGCTTCATTTTGTGCTCAGTGACTCATTTTTGTGTTGGATTTGATGTTTGTTTTGGATCATTGTCCTGATGGAAGATCCAACCACAGCCCATTATTGGATTTCTAGCAGAAGCAGTCAGGTTTTGATTTTTTTATCTGTTGGTATTTGATAGATCCATGATGCCATGTATCTGAACAAGATGTCCAGGACCTCCAGCAGAAAAATAGGCCCACAACATTAAAGATCCAGCAGTATATTTAACCGTGGGAATGGGGTACTTTTTATCCATGTGTGCACCAAATCCATCTGGTGGTTCTTTTTTTTAGTTTCATCTGACCATAGAAGCCGGTCCCGTTTGAAGTTCCAGTCTTGTCTGACAACTGAATATGCTGGAGATTGTTCTGGATGAGAGCAGAGGATTTTTGAAACCCTCCTGAACATCTTGTGGGGATGTAGGTGCTGTTTGATAATTCTTTTTAGGCTTTCTGCGACTCAACTCAACTAATCTCTGCATTCTCCAGCTGTGATCCTAGGAGAGTCTTTGTCCACTCAAACTTTCCTCCTCACTTCACATTAGGACGATTTAGACACATGTCCTCTTCCAGGCAGATTTGTAATATGTTTATTTGATTGGAACTTCTTAACACTCTGAGGTCTGAGGTATCGCCGGCGTGACCACCGCGGTTTTTTTCTTACCAGTGTGAAAGAGACTCAAAATACTCTGTCAATGTTGCACAACAATTAAGAGTTATACACCATTTTAATCTGTGGAATATCTTCTTTATTTGTGTACACTCAGAGTAAAACAAAATGTTGTTTTTTGCAAAATAAAGAAAACTAACATGATGCGTGATCTATCGTCTCCCTCTGAACGAAGTCCAATCTGATAGTTCTCACAAAACGAACTGTAACTTAGTGAATACTAATCACAAAAAAATTAGACTTATGTCTAAAAAAAAACGTTGAAATGTCAGCTTTTAAATCGTGTAATTCAAATCGAAAACAAATATTCTGTGTTTATGTAATCTGTATGAAAAGAGAGCCATGTCAGAAGTCCGTGATTCAGCTCATTATCTGCTAATGTGGCCACGCCCACGGAGCCAGCGCTATTTCAGATGTAATTCAGTCAACATGCATCGTCTCAATCGTGTATTTATTGTCTTGAAAAGTGTTTTGAATAGCCATAGTTAGCGATCTCTGGCCTCTGTTAGTTCGGTTAGTTCCTGGATTGCGCAGGCATTTGTGGACTAAAGGTGCACAGAGCGCCCTCCGGCTGCAAGTATGAATTGAAAACACAGTATCCAGTGCTCATAGTAATGACAATAAATCCTGAATAAATATTACTCCTCTGTATAGAAAATTGACAAATATGAGAATCCATTAATATTTCTCAAATGTGCATGCTTTTAAGCTAAAAGCCTATATGAAATGCCATAGAGGTAACATAATTGTTCAGACACTTTGCATCACAGAAATACATTATATTTTAAAGAATATAATAGAATACCATTATTTTAAATTGTAATAATATTCACAGTATTGCTGTTTTTTCTGTATGTTTGATTTACACCATAATGAAACTTGAGACATGATCACAGAGGTTTTTTTCACAGCTTACCTGACTGAAAGGCCTCATTAATATGCAAGTCATTTCAGGTCATTATTATGTGATTCTTTTGTCTTCTCAGGTGTAAATGGCCTATTATTCATGCAGATTCACGCCTCCATGCATACTGTGTTTCTTGACAAAAAGTGTCTTACAAAAACTAAATCAATATATTGTTTTATATGAAGGAGTAGGAGCATATTTTTTACATAATTCTGAAAGCAAAACTCTAGTCTACAACCTCCAATACCCAAAAGTCTTATGAACACAGATTAAATTTTTTTTTTTTGGCCTTATTTCAGTGACTTAAGTTTTTAGTTTTTTCAATAACCACGCATAAACGTTATTCCTTCAAAATACAAACATGTACATACATGTTCCTCACATATTATGGTAGCCTAGTTTGTGCGATACAGTTAATGACACTTTTGTCATTAATATGTTTATGACAACTGAAAAAAGCACAAATGTCAGGGCATGTCAAACCTTCTCCAGGCTCCAAATCAGCCTCAGACTCCAGAGGGTTAATTATTGCCCTGATAGTGGAAGGAGAATTTTCAATGTTTTAGGTATTTCTTACAGCCACTTTCTATTTTGTGAAGCTCAACAATCTTTTGCTGCACATCAGAACTATATTCTTGGTTTTACTCATTGTGATGAATGATTACGGGAATTTGGCATTGTTTGTGGCATGTTTATATTCCTGTGGAACAGGAAGTCATGGCTGGACAATTTCATGCTCCTAGTCACCCTGGTGTGCTAAAAAAATGTAAATATGAATGGGAATATACTTCAGAGATATTTTACTCATAAGAATTTCTAGTGCCAATAATTGTGGCCAACATGTATTGGAGAAAAACATTTATTTCATAATGTGAGTTTCAAAAAAATCACAAAATTATAACCTTTCATTGAAGGAAAACAGTTGAAAGTGGTTTCAACTGTTTTCCTTCAATGAAAGGTTATAATTTTGTGATTTTTTTGAATGAAAGATCAAAAGGATAACCAATGCAGATTTATTTTCACATCCAACTTTGCTCATATTTACTAAGGGTGCCAATAATTGTGGAGGGCACTGTATGTAGGCATTATATGTATCATTATATGTAAAAGGCATGTATCAGCTGCACGTCATTTTTGTGAATAAAGAGCACGTAAAATGAAAGAATGAACTTGTGCTATAGACATTCAGTACCAGGAGGAGATTGTCTCCAATGTCTCCAGGAGGAGACATTTATAACACTATACTTAGTATTATATTACCTTTGCATCAATTTACAAAAATCTAGTTAACGCTGCTGTGAGGGTGTTTCTAATACAGCAGCAATGGGAGTGAGAGTAAAATTACATCTTTCTCTCTTCTGACTGCCGTTATCAATCGTTTTCTATTTTGAAAGTTGTGAAAACACTATTGTGGAGTTTTTCCTTTGCTATTTGAGCAAATGGAAACACAAAATATATATTTAATGTATTCTCTCATTCACCGCTATACAATTTTACCCAATTATGATGTCTTCCGCTTCTGAGAGACCTGGAAATGTGAAAAGGGTCTATAGACTACAGGCTTCATGTTTGAAATAGCGCTGATGTTCGGGAAAACGACACTCTATATCCTGAATGATAAACATAGGCTATAAATAGGCTATTATACATATTAAAAACAAATACTCATGCTGGGACATTTTTTGCCCTATTGTAACACAGAGGGAGTCCACTGGAGGCGAGTGTAGTAGAACCCAAGTGCAGTTTAATGACAATAATCCAAAATACAAACGTGAACAGGAACATGAAAACAGACGTGACTTGACATGAACAGCTTGACTTGAACAGACTTGACTTGACAAAACGACTCACAGACAGCAGGTTACATTGATAATACATGACAAAGGAACATGGGGAAGACAATGGCTATAAATACAAGAACTGATGGAACACATGAATAGGACAACCAATGGGGAAGTGACACAAGGAACAAGAGAACCAATGACAGAATTAAGGGAGAACATGAGGAGCAAGGGAAACATGACACAAACAAGCAAAATGAAACAAACTACAAAATAAAAGACATGAAAACCAAAACATGAACACCAAACCAAAACACCTTTGACACCTATATATCTTAAATTCTGTGAGAATTTTTATTTTCGGTGGCATTTTTTCCCCCCAAGCCCCGATAATTTTCTACCATGGTGTGTGCGAGTCGTGATGGAGAAAGACAGGACTCTTTTTTTCAAGCGCAAGCGGAGGTTCCCTCTGTTGTGAGGCCTGTTTCAACGGGTGAAACATAGCAAAGGAAGCTACTGGGACAACTTATTACAACTCACTGTAGTCACACTAGCCAAATGAATAAATTAATTTTAATAGAATAGAGTGTTTATTTATTTTTCCCATCACTTTCACTTCTTTAATTCATGTTGTAATCTATTATTTTAATCTTTCAGTTGTGACTCTCAACTGGTCCAAAGCAGATTCAAATCAAATCTGCTGAAAAGGTTCCAGTGTCTGTATGAAGGAACAGCAAAGCAGGGAAACCCAACACTCCTGAATGAGATCTACACAGAGCTCTACATCACAGAGAGTGAAAGTGGAGAGACCAATAATGAGCATGAGGTGAGACAGATTGAGACACAATCCAGGAGAGCAGCAACAGAGGACACACCAATCAAATGCAATGACATCTTTAGACCTTTACCTGAACAAGACAAACCCATCAGAACTGTGCTGACAAAGGGAGTCGCTGGCATTGGAAAAACAGTCTCTGTGCAGAAGTTCATTGTGGACTGGGCTGTAGGGAAAGAGAATCAGGACGTCCAGCTCATATTTCCACTTCCTTTCAGAGAGCTCAACTTGATGAATGACAAAAACACTTTCTTTCAGTCTTTCAGAGCTTCTTCATGTCTTTTTCCCTGAAACAAAAGAAATGGAAATATCCAGTGAAGAATATAAAGTGTTGTTCATCTTTGATGGTCTGGATGAGTGTCGTCTGTCTCTGAACTTTAAGAGTGAAGTGAAACTGTGTAATATATCTGAATCAGCCTCAGTGGACATGCTGTTGACGAACCTCATTGTGGGGAATCTGCTTCCCTCTGCTCTCATCTGGATCACCTCCAGACCAGCAGCAGCTGATCTCATCCCCTCTGAGTGTGTCCATCGAGTGACAGAGGTACGAGGCTTTAATGAGCCACAGAAGGAGGAATACTTCAGGAAGAGAATCAGTGATCAGAGTCTGGCCGACAGGATCATCTCACACCTGAAGTCATCAAGGAGCCTCCACATCATGTGCCACATCCCAGTGTTCTGCTGGATCTCAGCCACTGTTCTAGAGAAGATGTTGAGTAAAGCAAAGAGTGGAGAGATTCCCAAGACTCTCACTCAAATGTACACACACTTCCTGATCATTCAGACCAGCATCAAACATGAGAAGGACTATAAGAAGAAGGTGAAAGATGAAGACATGATTCTCAAACTGGGGAAACTGGCTTATCAGCATCTTGTGAAAGGAAAACCTGATCTTCTATGAGAAAGACCTGAGAGAGTGTGGCATTGATGTGACAGAAGCATCAGTGTACTCAGGATTGTGCACTCAGATCTTCAGAGAGGAGTTGGGCTTGTATCAGGGGAAAGTCTTCTGCTTTGTTCATCTGAGCATCCAGGAACATCTAGCAGCTCTTTGTGTACACATTTACTGTATAAACAAGAATATAAATGTGTTTGAACAAATCACCAAACCAAGTTTTTTTTCTAAAATTTTAAATCAGAAGAAACGTGTTTCATTATCTGATCTTCATCAGAGAGCTGTGGATGAGGCTTTACAGAGTAAGAATGGACATCTGGACCTTTTCCTGCGTTTCCTTCTGGGTCTCTCTTTGGAGTCCAATCAGACTCTCTTACAAAAATTACTGACACAAACAGGAAGCTGCTCCTACAACAAAAAGGAAACAGTTCAGTACATCAAACAAATGATCAGGGAGAATCGCTCTCCAGAGAGATCCATCAATCTGTTCCACTGTCTGAATGAACTGGGTGATGATTCACTGATGCAGGAGATCCAACATTATCTGAAACCTGGAGAAATAAGAAGAGCCAATCTCTCTACTTTACAGTGGTCAGCTCTGGTTTATGTGTTGCTGACATCAGAGCAGATGATGAATTATTTTGATCTAAAACAGTTTATTGGAGCACAAAATACAGCAGATGAAGTTCTTAAGAAGATGCTGCCTGTGGTTAAAGAATCCAGATCAGTTCAGTAAGTCACTCTCACAACAATCACTACACTGATAAAACAATCATATTTATGATTTCGGCATGTGCTTTCTAACCAAAGCAACAAAGTGTAACATTTTCTGGTATATGTGAGACACACAAAAGCAGCTGAGGAGTGGTGTGTGTGTGTGTGTGTGTGTGTGTGTGTGTGTGTGCATGTGTGTGTTGTGTGTGTGTGTGTGTGTGTGTGTGTAGTGTGTGTTTGTGTGTGAACTTATATTTTATTACTTTACAAAGACAGCATCTTAAAATCATATATAAGAATGTTTGACAAAGTCACTATAGTATGGCCCTTCCCTACACTAAACCTACCCGTCACAGGAACCTAATGTAATTATAACATTCTCATATATATAATTTCAAGCATGTGAAATTGCTTTGTGAAATTTTTAGTTAAATTGCAATTTCAATCAAAAAAAAAATGTAAAAAAAAATACGCCATGCAGTTAGATGATCTTAAAGTCCATGCTGATTATATCAGAGATGGCAGAGAGAATTATTCCAGTGTCTGTTTCGCTTTAAAACACAAACTCTGTCATATTCTGTCATTGTATATGAAGAACGTGAGCCCTCCCGCATCACGCTGTTCCTGTCTGAATGGAATGCTGTATGACCAGATTATATGCAAACATCTCGGTTACGTATGTAACCTTAGTTCCCTGAATAGGGAATGAGACCCTGCGTCAAAAGGCTGCGGGAACGCCTCTGTGTGAAATCAGTCCAAAGAGGTGAAGGGAACCCGTGTTGTGTTGAAACGCTGCAGGAATGCTAATACCCACGTCACCATTTGAGCAAGTGACCGTCCATGTGAAATAAAAGTGAACACTAGGACGACAACACCTGTGCCCCTGGAGTGGAGCTGAGGTCTAGTTCATAGAACCTCACAAAGGTATGTGGTGAGGACCAACCTTCTTGGAGAGAATCTCCTGACAAAAGTGCTTTGGAAGCAGCCATACTTCTGGTCGAGTGAGCTCAAACAGCCAAAGGTGAAGGCTGACCAGCCGACTCATAAGCAAATGAGATGGCCTCAACCACCCACTTGCTCATCCTCTACTTAGATGCGGGGTGAACCTTCTTAGGTGACCTGAAACAGACGAACAACTGTTCAGATTTTCTCCACAGGGCAGCTCTGTGGACATAGGCAGCTAATGCCCTCACAGGGCACAGCAGATTCAACTTTTCCTGGTCAGACGTCCAGAAGGGAGGAGGACAGAAGGCCTGCAGCACAATAGGCCTCACAGTATTAGTGGGGATCTTAGGAATGTAACCCAGTCTAGGGTGCAGGAACGCTTTACCATGCCGGATGCAAATTCCAGGCACGAGGGAGATACAGAGAGGGCTTGAATGTCTCCAATCCTCTTGAGAGGATAGCAAGCACAAAGATAGATTTTAGTGTGAGAAACTTCTCAGGGACTTCTTCGATAGGCTCGTAGGGGGCCACAGAGAGGCCTTGTAATACAATGGCCAGGTCCCAGGCCGGTATCCTTGTGCGAACTGCAGGTCTAAGTCTCATAGTACCATGAAGGAAACAAGTGATAAGCGGGTGTCTCCCCAAAGATACACCACTCAAAGGAGCGTGGTAAGCAGCTAAGGCCGCCACGTACACCTTTATTGTGGAGGGGGATAGCCCTGTGGAAAATCTTTCCTGCAGGAACTCCAGCACCCCACCAACGGGGCAGTAACTGGGTCCCACTGGTGAATTCCACACCAAGAAGTGAATAATCTCCACTTCAAGGCATAGAGTTTCTTCGTGGAGGGAGCTCTGGAGTGGAGGATGGTCTCAACAACCTCAGTTGAGAGACCTGAACTCATGAGCTGGGCCCCCTCAAATGCCAAACCCATAGTTTCCACAACTCCGGATATCAGGATAAGGACAAGAATATCAGGTCCGACAACCATACTCAGGCCGGCCAGAACAGGGCCACTAACAACAGGCGGACCCCATCCTGGCGAACTCTCTCCAGAACTCCCGGGAACAGCGCAATTGCGGGAAATGCGTATAGATGTAGCATCGGCCATGTCTGTACCATAGCATCCAGGCCCAGAGGTGCTGGGTTTGTCAAGGTGAACCATAATGGGCAGTGAGTCGTCGGGAAACAGTCATCGGAACAGACACAAACAGATTCACCTCCACCTCGGGATGAAGTCTCCATTCCCTGGGCCTCGGCCCCTGCCTCGACAGGATGTCTGCTCCCAGATGGAGGTACCCTGGGATAAAAACTGCCTTGATTGAGAGCAGCTTCCCTGGGTCCACAGGAGGATCTAATGAGCCAGTCTGTATAACAGGTGTGACCTCAGACCCCCCTGATGATTTATGTACGAGACCACCGATGTGTTGTCTGAACAAACAAGAACATGATGGCCAACATCTCTAGGCGATTTATGTGCCAGGTGAGATGATGGTCCTGCCGAGCAGAGCGACCACTCATGATCACCCCCCAGCCCGTGAGGGATGCATCTGTCGTTAGCGTGACGCAACGACCAAGAGCTGGGACAGAAACCAAGGTTGTTTCCATATGACTAGGGCCTGACCCTGATCACACGAAAAGGATTCCCCCTCAGCGAGAACCACTTAGTTTTGAGCCACCACTGCAACGGTCTCGTGTTCAGCAAGCCAAAGGGTATCACGTTGTATGCTGCTGCCATGAGACCTAACAGCCTCTGAAACTGTGTGCGACAGACGAGCACGCATGACAGTCGAATCCCATACCATTCCTAGATAAGTGGTTCTCTGAGCAGGAGAAAGCATACTTTTCTTCGCATTTAGCCTCAAGCCCAACTTCTTCATGTGAGCGAGAACAACATCTCAGTGTTGAACCACCATCTGCTCTGATTGAGCCAGAATCAACCAGTCGTCGGTGTAGTTTAAAATGCAGATGCCCTCTATGCACAAGGGCGTCAGAGCCACGTCTACACATTTGGTGAAGGTGTGGGGTGACAGTACTAGCCTGAAAGGAAGAACCCGGTATTGGTATGCTTCGCCCCCAAAAGCAAACCTCAGGAACTTCCTGTGTTGTGGGAGGATGGATACATGGAAGTATGCGTCTTTTAGATCTATCGTGACAAACCAGTCCTCGGACCTGATTTGTGACCTGATATGTTTGACTGTGAGCATCTTGAACTCGAGCTTTGCTACAGTACGATTTAAATTGCACAGATCATAGATCTCTCAAGGCTGGCCTCTGGTGTGCTGTGGACAGCCAGCACAGTGCCCTGAAATGGTGCACCGGCAGGGAACAACTTGCTTGGCTGCATCAGAGAGCGCGGGTGGCTCGCAGGGACCCGGCATTGCGGCGGGGTTGGCAGAGCACCCCCCTGAGGGCATCAAAGGAAGACGGGCACCGTGTGATGCGGTGAACACCGTCTGGCTTCGGAGGGGACCACCCTCAGGATTCTGACACTTCTGGCGTCAGGATTTTTTCAACAAAGCCCTTTTAGCAGCAATAACGGTCCTCAGATCCGCCTTGCCCTTCGAGGACTTCGCCTGTGAGCGTTGCCCCACCTCCCAGCTCCTCGGAGGGGGAGTACAGGTGCCAACGCTCTACTTCTGCTTGCCCGGTGTTAGGAGCTCGTACTTGGCTTGGCCTTTTCCCGCCCAGCAGCCGCAGAGACCTGGGTTCTATGTGGAAGAAACTGCTGTAGAGCCGCAGCTTGTTTCTTTGACTCAAGAAACCTCTCGGGTGACAGTGGAGATAGCATCACCAAAGAGGCCAAAAGAGTTAAGCGGAGCATCCAGGAGGAAGGTTTTATCTTGGTCTTTTATCTCTGTGAGATTCAACCATAAGTGCCTCTCCATGGCCACCAGGGCTGCCATAGACTGGCCAATAGACTTGGCCGTCTCCTTAGTGGCACGGAGAGCAAAGTCAGCTGCTGACGCAGCTCCTGGATGACATCCGCCCCCACTTCTTTACTTTCCACCAGGTCGGCTTGGTATGCCTGCAAGATGGACATAGTATGCAGACATTAACGGCTTTAAGGGACGATACAGACTGAGGGGAGAGATGGCTCGCAAGCGTCTCTTCCGCTTTTGGCATCGCTCCATAACCGTGCCTTCTCATGCCTAACATATTACTGTATGTTGATGTTTGTGGTGTATATATACGTTATGAGACAGGCTTCTTCCACAACCTTGACACCTAAGTATGGATGTTTCAGCTGTTTAGATCAGATCGCGACGCAGAATCAACGGGGAAATCGCGCAGCGGCGGGACGTGCTTTTTACATCAACGAAAGGTGGTGTTCAGATGTAACTGTGTTAAAGAAGATGTGCTGTCCAGATCTTGAAACACTCTTCATTAACTGCAAACTGTTCTATTCGCCGCGGGAGTTTTGCTTGTTCATTCTGGTGAGCGTCTACATTCCTCCGCAAGCGCATGTGAGCTCGGCTTTACAGATACTCACTGATATGATCACAGAGAGTGAGCAACAACACCCGGACTCTGTTTTAATCATTCTCGGGGACTTTAATAAAGTGATTCTCTCACGTGAACTGCCCAAATACAGACAGTATATTACTTGTCCCACCAGAGACAGTAATATACTCGACCATTGTTACACAGCAATAAAGGATGCATATCACTCTGTCCCACGGGCAGCTTTGGGGCTCTCTGATCACTGTTTGGTTCATCTCATACCAACCTACAGGCAGAAACTGAAATCAGCTAAACCTGTAGCAAAGTCTGTAAAGAGATAGACCACCGAAACAGAGCGGGCTTTACAAGCCTGTTTCAAATGGACTGATTGGAGTGTTTTTGAAGCTGCTGCCAGCGATCTGGACAAGCTCACAGAGACTGTTACATCATATATCAGTTTCTGTGAGGATCTGTGCATTCCTACAAAGACTCATTTATCTTACAACAACGACAAACCCTGGTTCACTGCAAAACTCAGCCAGCTCCATCAGGCCAAAGAAGATGCTCGCAGAAAAGGGGACAGAGTCTTGTACAAACAGGCCAAATACACACTGGAAAAGGAGATCAGAGTGGCAAAGAGGAATTATTCTGATAAACTTCGGAATCAGTTCTCTTCTAATGACACAGCTTCAGTGTGGAAAGGTCTGAAAGACATCACCAACTACAAGACACCATCCCCCAGCTCTGTGGAGAATCAACGACTGGCAGACCTGTCTGAAAACCTAAGCTGACCAGCTGGCCCCCATCTTCACACAGATCTTCAACAGATCACTGGAGCTGTGCGAAGTCCCCTCATGCTTCAAACGCTCCACCATCATCCCCGTCCCAAAGAAACCCAAAATTACTGGACTAAATGACTACAGACCTGTGGCTCTAACGTCTGTGGCCATGAAGTCATTTGAAAGACTGGTTCTGGCTTATCTGAAGGACATCACTGGACCCTTACTGGACCCCCTGCAGTTTGCTTACCGAGCAAACAGGTCTGTGGATGATGCAGTCAATATGGGACTGCATTATGTTCTCCAGCATCTGGACAGACCAGGGACTTATGTGAGGATCCTGTTTGTGGACTTCAGCTCTGCTTTTAACACCATCATCCCATCACTCCTCCAGCCCAAACTAACTCAGCTCTCCGTGCCCACCTCTGTCTGTCAGTGGATCACCAGCTTCCTGACAGACAGGCAGCAGCTAGTGAGGCTGGGAAAATTCTCATCCAGCACCCTCACCATCAGCACCGGCGCCCCTCAGGGCTGTGTCCTCTCCCCACTGCTCTTCTCCCTGTACACCAATGACTGCACCTCTAAAGTCCCCTCTGTCAAGCTCCTGAAGTTTGCGGATGACACCACACTGATCGGCCTCATCCAGGACGGTGACGAGTCTGCTTACAGACTGGAGGTTGAACAGCTGGCTGTCTGGTGCAGTCTTAACAACCTGGAGCTCAACACGCTCAAGACAGTGGAGATGACCGTGGACTTCAGGAGAAACCCCCCTGCTCTCCCCCCACTCACCATCATGAACAGCACTGTGACTGCAGTGGAGTCATTCAGGTTCCTGGGCACCACCATCTCCCAGGACCTGAAGTGGGACAACCACATCGAGTCCATTATGAAAAAGGCCCAGCAGAGGTTGTACTTCCTTCACCAGCTGAGGAAGTTCAACCTACCACAGGAGCTGCTGAAACAGTTCTACTCTGCCATCATCGAATCCATCCTCTGCACTTCAATTACCGTCTGGTTCAGCTCAGCTACCAAATCTGACCTCAGAAGACTACAGAGGGTAGTCCGGTCTGCTGAGCGAATCATTGGCACAACCCTCCCCACTCTCCAAGAACTGTACTTAGCCAGAGTGAGAAAAAGGGCAAAGAAGATCACTCTGGACCCCTCACATCCAGCATACTCCCTCTTTGAACTGTTGCCATCCGGTCGACGCTACAGAGCCCTGAGCACCAAAATGACCAGACACAGTAACAGTTTCTTCCCTCAAGCAATCCATCTCATGAACACTTGACAAACACGGAACACATAACACTATTACACATTATTTACTTAAAACACTTATTTATATCTCAATTTGCACACATAATTGTATATACAATTGTCTATAATATATTTAGTTTTTTGCTTTTTTTGCACTTTGTCTATCTTGTAAATTTGTATATTATTATTTTATTTTTTATTATGTGTCTTGTCTTGTCGCTGTCACTCTGTTGCACTGTGGAGCTTCTGTCACTAAAACAAATTCCTAGTATGTGAAAACAACATACCTGGCAATAAAGCTCTTTCTGATTCTGATTCTAATGTCAGGAAAAAACAGTAAGCCCCGACGTGGAGGTTGAGCTGATCTAGATGGTAAATATCTTTCATCTAATTTGCTCTTAACTTGCAGCTCTTGTTTCTTGGCTGGCCACTCAATGTTCAACTTGGCCACGGCATGAGTCAAAACCTCCACAAGCTCCTCACTAGAAGGAGACTGAAGTGGCGAGTCTTCAGTTTCACTTGTTGCCACACTAACAACATTCAACTCCTCAGAACTGGATGTCATCAGTGCAGCTGCCTCAATCGGAGCGGAAGAAACTGCAGCCCGTGCTTCCTGACTCATACATTTTTAATACATTTTTATGTATCAGCTGCCAGAGTTTGTTCCAGCAGTCACGATCGTTTGTTGCCGCTTCTGGCTGAAAACTACACTGTTTTTTTGTTGTTGTTGTTTTTTTTTTAAATAAAAGATATAATGATGCATATTATATACCAACAAGCAGATGCAACCAGAAAATGATCCCAAAAAGCTAAATTGCATAAGCATTTTCCCATAAAAGAACTACATGCAACACACGCAAACATTTTTATTTATTAAATGTAATGCTTTAGTTATTAACTAGTTGCTTGTATATTACTATATTAGCTGTTTATTAGTACTCATAAAGCACATAAAGCCTTATTATGATAATTACATTTACATTAATTCATTTGGCAGACGCTTTTATCCAAAGCAACTTACAAGTGAGGAATACAACAAGCGAGTCGTCATGACAAGGCAAATAGACAAGAAGTGCTCACAATACAAGTTTTAGGCAGTGCTCAGAGTATCATAAGCTACAATAGAGAGGGATTAGACGAAGTGAAAGGATAGGTATAAGAAGGTTTTTTTTGTTTTTGTTTTTGTTTTAAGATGAGGTTAAGTGCTTACGAAAGAGATGTGTTTTCAGCTGTCTTTTGAATATTGCCAGGGATTCAGCATTCCAGATGAAGGCAGGAAGATCGTTCCACCAGCAAGGGACAGTGAATGAGAATGTTCTGGAGAGTGATTTCATGCCTCTCTGTGATGGTACTACGAGCCTTCGCTCCTTTAATGAGCGTAGGCTTCTGGTAGGATTGTAGACTCAAGTCAAGTCAAGTCAAGTCACGTTTATTTATAGCGCTTTTACAATGCAGATTGTATCAAAGCAGCTTTACATTGATACTGGTACATAATTTTTGCTGCACAGCAGCTCTTCAAGAATAGTGTCAATGCAGGCAGATCAAGCACTGTTGAATAATGTCCAAGAATACTGTTGAATCAAATGTCAAGTCAAATGTCAGTGTCCCCAACTAAGCAAGCCAAAGGTGACAGCGGCAAGGAACCCAAACTCCAACAGGTGACATCAGGTGGCAAACAAGTGGCAAATAGGTGTTAAAATGGAGAAAAAAACCTTGGGAGAAACCAGGCTTAGTCAGGGGGCCAATTCTCCTCTGGCGAACAGTGCTTTGTTACGAATCAGGTCGCTATCATAAATCTGATAGGATCGCAAGATTCAAAGTATTTATTTCAGTTCCATCCAGTTGAGGATCGTATTCATCACGCCGGGAACGGTTTGTTGAGGAACTGTGCTACTGGCTGTCGTGTCGATGAGGCCTTCACAATGGATGATCTAGTCGACTCGATCTCTGCTGATACTTCAGGGCTGTGTGGTCGTGTCCAATTGAGGATCGTATTCATCACGCCGGTATGGTCGGTTTGTTGAGGAACTGTGGCACTGGCTGTTGTGTTGATCATGTCTTCACAATGGATGATCTAGTCGACTCGATCTCTGCTGATACTTCTGGGCTGCGTTGTGATCGCGTCAAGGCGCAGGTCCTTGGTCTCAGCTGGATACGGCCTGGATCCGGTGACTACGGTAAACCTTGGCTAAACAGAAAGACTAATATTAGCGTAGATGCCATTCTTTTTCTGATGTAACGAGTACATCTGGTGTTATAGGAAGTGTTCCCGGTTCCGGCTGACCTAATTTATGCAGCCTAATAATCCTTTAATGGATTTGAAAATATAAATTGATAAAGTGTTATGTGTATGCCAGTTAAAGAGATTAGTCTCTTAGATTAGTGTTTTTAGTCTAGATTTAAACTGACAGAGTGTGTCTGCATCCCGAACAATGCTAGGAAGATTGTTCCAGAGTTTGGGTGCCAAATAGGAGAAGGATCTACTGCCTGCGGTTGATTTTGATATTCTAGGTATTATCAGCTGGCCTGAATTCTGAGATCGCAATAAACGTGAAGGACTATAATGCATTAAGAGCTCGCTCAGTACTGGGGAGCTAAACCATTTAGTGCTTTGTAATTATTAGCAAGATTTTAAAATCTATACGATGTTTAACAGGAAGCCACTGCAGTGATGAAGAACTGGGCTAATATGGTCATACTTCCTAGTTCTAGTAAGAACTCTAGCTGCTGCATTTTACGAGCTGTAGTTTATTTATCAAGCGGAGGAACAACCACCCGTAGAGCGTTACAGTAATCTAGCCTTGAGGTCATGAAGGCATAAACTAACTGTTCTGCATTTTTTCATGAGAGCATATGTCGTAGTTCAGATATATTTTTAAGATGGAAGAATGCGGTTTTGCCGATGCTAGTAACATGGCCTTCAAATGAAAGATTGGTATCAAGAGCACACCCAGGTTCCTAACTGATGACGAAGACTTAACAGAGCACCATCAAGTGTTAGACAGTATTCTAGTTACTGCGTGAAGTTTTTCGGTCCAAAAATTAGAATCTCTGTTTTTTCTGAATTTAGTAGTAGAAATTACTGGTCATCCAGTTTTTTATATCAGCTATACATTCTGTTAATTTAGCGAATTGGTAAGTTTCGTCAGGGCGTGAAGAATATAGAGCTGAGTACATCAGCGTAACAATGAAACTAACGCCATGCTTCCTATGATATCTCCCAAGGGTAGCATGTACAGAGTGAAAAGCAACGGTCCAGTACTGAGCTTGCGGTACTCCATATTTAACTTGTGATTGATATGACATCTCATCGTTTACTACTACTAAACTGATAACGGTCAGATAATATGATTTGAACCATGCCAATTCAATTCCACTAATGCCAAACATAGTTTCGAGTCTATTTAGAAGAATATTTTGATCAATAGTGCAAATGCAGCACTAAGATCCATAACACCAATAGAGAGATACACCACGATCTGATGATAAGAGCAAATCATTAGTAACTCTAATTAGAGCAGTCTCAGTACTATGGTACGGTCTAAATCCTGACTGGAAATCCTCACAGATACTATTTCTTTCTAAAAAGGAACATAGTTGTGATGAAACTGCCTTTTTCTATATTTTTGATAGAAAGTGAGATTTGAAATCGCCTGTAATTGACTAATTCTCTAGGATCAAGTTGTGGTTTTTTTATAAGGTTTAATAACACCGCTTAAAAGTTTTTGGTACGTATCCTAGTGATATGAATTAACAATATTAAGAAGAGATCTATGACCTCCGGAAGCATCTCTTTCAATAGCTTAGTCGGTATAGGTCTAACATACATGTTGTTGATTTTGATGATTTAACAAGTTTAGACAATTCTTCCTCTCCTAAAGCAGAACAATGATTGAATTTTTCTTCAGGGACCTACAATGCACTGTCTGACACAATACTGTAGTAGACGGTTGCATGGTTATAATTTTCTCTCTATTATCAATCTTGCAAGTAAAGAGTTCATAAAGTCATTACTGCTATGCCTCTTTGGAAAAATCAGAAGTTGAAGCTTTATTTCTTGTTAATTTAGCCACTGTTCAATAATACCTAGGATTGTGTTTATTTTCCTTCTAAAAGTTTTGAAAAATGGCAGATCTAGCTAGTTTTTAAGGCCTTTCTGTACTCAATCATTTTCTCTCTCCCCGAAATGCGAAATACTTCTAGTTTGTTTTCTTCCAGCTACGCTCCATTTTTTCTAGCTGCTGTTTTTAGGGCCCGAGTGTGCTCATTGTACCATGGCGTTGGATTAATTTCCTTAATCTTTTTTAAACGCAAAGGAGCACTGAGTCTAATGTGCTGGAAAAGACAGAGCATAGTTTCTGTTGCAACATCGAGGTCTTCTAAGCTGTCTGGTATGCTAAGCGATGAAACTGATCAGAGATTATTTATAAAGCGATCTTTAGTGGTAGAAGTGATGGTTCTACCATATTTTATGGCATGGAGGCTTTTAGCCTCTTTGACTAAATGTAGTATACACGAGACTAGATAATGATCTGAGATTCGTCACTCGCTGCAGAATTTCAACGGCATTAAATATCGATTCCATGTGACAATATTAGATCTAAATATGAATACAACAATGAGTGGGTCCTGACACTGTTGTCTACACCAATAGAGTTTAGAATGTCTGAAATGCCAATGCCAGTGATTCTTTTTTTTATTATCTACATGGATATTAATCACCAACAACAGGACTTTATCTGCAGCTAGTACTAATTCTGATAGAAAATCGCAAATTCTTTGATAAAGCTGTATGGTCTCCTGGTGGCCTGTATCAGTAGCCAGCACAAATGTCAACTTACATAATGTTACGTAAAGCACCATCACTTCGAAGGAATTTATATTTGAAAGACTCTGGCTGATACTGTATATATTACTATAAATTACAGCAACACCTCCCCCCTTTGCCTTTCTGTCGAGGATTGTGTCGATAATCATAACCTTGAGGACTAGACTCATTTAAGTAATGTATCGTCCGGTTTTAGCCAGGTTTGTCAATACAGCACATCTAGATTATTGTCTGTGATAATATCGTTTTACAGTAAGTGCTTTTGAAGAAAGTGATCTAATATTTAACAATCCAAGCTTTATCTTTGTTTATCATTATTATCTCTATTTTTTATTTGTTGAACATCAATTAATTTTTACCAGGGGGTTTTGGAAGTTTTTGTTTTTTACTAATTCGGGGTACAGACCAGTCTCTATGTGATAATATCTAGGTGTAAGAGTTTTCTGTGTGTTGGGATTTATCTGACTTCTGTAACGTGAGGCAGCTAGCAGACGGTCGGTTTTAGCCATCTGTCTGCTTCCTGTCCTGGCCCCAGTTTGGCCTGTTTCAGCTCTAAGACTATGTGCCATATTACTAGAGAGAAGAGCAGCACCATCCGTACGATGAATACCATCTCTTTTCACAGTCAGGTCTGCCCCAAAAACTTTTCCAAATGTCTATGAACCTATATTATTCTGCGGACACCACTTAGACAGCCAGCCATTGAGTGATGTAATCTGCTAACAATCTCATCCCTCCCCGACGAACAGGAAGGGGACCAGAGCAAATTACTTCTCCTGACATTGTATTTGCGAGTTCACACACCTCTTTATGTTAATTTTAGTGATCTCCGACTGGCGAAGTCGAACTCATTTGTGCCAATGTGAATAATAATTTAGAATATTTACGATTAGCATTAGCCAGCACTTTTAAATTTGCTTTGATGTCAGGTGCTGTGGCTCCCGGCAAACATGTGACTATGGTGGCTGGTGTCTCTATGTTCACGTTCCGTGTAATAGAATCTCCAATAACTAGGGCACTTTCACAGATTCTCAGTGGGTGCATCACTGAGTGGGGAGAACCTGTTTGTTGTTCTTATTGGAACGAAGAGTGGGTTTTCCGCGCTATGCCGCCTCACCGTTACCCAAGTGCCCCTGTTGCGCGGGCTCTACAGCCGGAACCGACAATGTACAGAGTTCACTAAGCTAGTCGCATCCAAAACAGTATCTGAAGCCCCTGCATTCTTACTATCCTCGATTAAGTTTGGATGTGTGTCTCTAATTCTGAGATTCTCCTCTGTCAGCCTGACTATTTCCCTACATTTATGACATTAATCCTCGTCGCGGACAGAGAGAGCTATGGCTACACATGTGACAGATGGAAACAGGAACAATTCCTGGGAGAGGATTACATGACTCACCGTGTTTGTAGACTGATCCGATCCGAGTTACCACAGCTTTTTGATGACGCGTTGAAAGAGAAGCCGCGCGAGACTGATGACAAGTTAACAAGCTAGTGAGATGCAAACGCGTTGTAACAGCGATTTAGATTCAAAGATTACAATCTAGCGACGTCATATTAATGTGGTGGCAATATTTTATATTTATATGCACCTACAATATTTAGCACCTAATTGGGACGACGTATCATTTAAAATCGCAATTTGTCACATAAATTACTCCCTGAGGTCTGAAACGCGCCGGTTGCGCTTTGCAGGATTTTTTTCTTGTCATTTCTTGTCATAGAACATAATAATATATCAATATTGAAACTATAGATGTCTTCTTTTTATTTGTGTACACTCAGAGTAAAAACAAATGTGCTTTTTGCAAATAAAGAAAACTAACATGATGCTTTATCTCTCGTCTCCCTCTGAACGAAGTCCAATCTGATAGTTCTCAGAAAATGAACTGTAACTTAGTGAATACTAATGAATTGAATTTACGTCGGCATAGTTGAATAAGAAGAGTTCAGTACATGGAAAAGACATACATTGAGTTTCAAACCCCATCGTTTCCTCCTTCTTATAAACCATCATTTGTTTAAAAGACTTCCGGAAAACACTCGGATCTCAACATACACCGACTGTTACGTAACAGTCGGGATCATTAATATGTAACCCCAATATTTGCATAATGCCAGCCAGTCGACCGCATTAGACAGGAAAGGCAGTATTACGCTGGATCTGTGCACAGACAAGGTAAGCAAGCAGAACAACAGCGAAAATGGCAGATGGCATAATACTGACATGATCCATGATACATGATATTTTTAGTGATATTTGTAAATTGTCTTTCTAAATGTTTCATTAGCATGTTGCTAACTGTTAAATGTGATTAAAGTTACCATCGTTTCTTACTGTATTCACGGAGACGAGAGTCGTTGGCTATTTTCATTTTTAAACACTTTGCAGTCTGTATATGCATAAACACAACTTCATTCTTTATAAATCTCTCTACAGTGTGTCATGTTAAGCTTTAGCCACAGAGCATAGCCTCAACTCACACAGAATCAAACGTAACCATCTAAATAAATACTTTACTCACATAATTCGAAGCATGCACAGCATGCATGACAACATCTTGTAAGATCCTTTTGAGGGTTATATTATCTGTGTGAACTTGTAAATGCACTGTATTATAGTCGAGAGCTCGTGGGGCAGAGGGCGCACATCTCTTAAAGGGGCCGTGCTGAAAAAACAGTGCATAGTTATAGTGCCCCAAAATAGGCATTTAAAAAAATTAATAAAAAAAATCTATGGGTATTTTGAGCTGAAACTTCACAGACACATTCAGGGGACACCTAGGACTTATATTACATCTTGTAAAAAACATCTAGGGCACCTTTAAACCGTGTCAATCGAAAACAAAATTCTGTTTTTTTATGTAATCTGTATGAAAAGAGACCTGTCGACTCTCGTGATCACTGGTGTCAAAAGTATCCATTCAATACTCTAAGTAGAAGTATAGATACTAGGTTAAAAATACTTCTGTAGAAGTTGAGTATCACTCAAGCTTTTTAACTCAAGTAAAGTGTAAAAGTACTGGTTTCAAAACTACTTAAGTATAAAAGTAAAAGTAATGTAAGGGAAAAAAATGCCATTAGGACAAAAGCTTAGGCTGCGCCCACCTCCTCAAAATTCATCAATAACCTTTATTGGAATGTAATGTCATCCAAACTTAACTGCAGGAAGTTAGTAACAATCAGGGCTTGACTTACACCCCGCCAACCCGCCAAATGCGGTAGTTTTCAGCTGTTCAGTCACACCACACCGCATTCGTCCTGTTTGGAGTTTGTTGGATAGTGTTAACCCTGTTGGCTTTGGTCGGATTCTGGTTTACCAACTGAACATGTTTACATCGGCGTTTGTTTGGTCGTCTGAGCTCCAACAAGACAAACAAACTCTTGGTGCGTTCCAAGCGGGATATACGCCCTGAAGAGCACTTCGGAGTGAAAACAATCATGGCTGCCTATTGAAGGGTTTTCCAAACCGAAGTGTTCAAAACTGGCCACTTTAAAGGCCCTTCGAATGAAGGATTTCGAAGGGTACACTGATGGACACTTCGGGCCCCCATAATCCTTTGCACAGGGAAGGTGTTTGACGTCAGAATAGGTACAGGAGGTTAGGAGTTTCGTTTTAACCTATAAATATTATATATATTTTCTATACTACTGTATATATTTATACAAGTTAGATTTAGTACATTAATATGTCAAAATGACATTTACTTCAACAAAATACTTTACAGCTCCCTTTATCAGTTCATTCAAATGTTAAATACATAGACACCTACCTTAGGTGCGATAACCAAAAATAAATAAATAAACTAACGTTAACAAAGGGCGCAGTTTGCGCAATCTATCCTCCTTGACTGTCTCGTTAAGATGACGCAGAATGCTTTCCAAAAAGGAGTAATTTGACCCCTACACCCTTCATCCCTTCGAGCTCTCACTCAGAGGTAAACACTTTGAAGGATTAGGGCATAGGGATAGCCCCTCCGAATGGAACGCAGGGCCTGACGTAATCTAACCTGGCCATGAACCGTTGCCATGACGATGAGGCAAGTCCCCGGCAATACAGCTGTTGATCGCCCACGCCTCACGCCTCACAAAAAGCACTGGAAACGTGACATCGCAGCTTGTTCGTTATAAAATAAATACAGTTAAAAAAAAAAAAAAAAAAAAACATTAAAAGTTACCATAGTCCGTAGTGCATCCGTGTTATTCAGCGAGCACTGCTCCACTTCACCGAAGAGAGGTAAACACATGAGAGCCCGCAGGTTTTAACCTTCATTTTCGTTTTAAATTATGGTCCACTAAATAGGGTGACTATGGGTCCATAAATAAAAAGGGTCGCGCTAACAAAGTTTAAAAACCGGTGTATAGCCTACACTAATTTATTCAAATGTCTCTCTACCGAACTACCTAGCTTAATTTGCAGAGGACGAAGAGAAAGCACCCGTTTGATATAGCCTAAATGAGCTAGTATTAAAGAAATAATACTTTTAATAAATAATCTTTTTTGAGTACGACCCCCAACACTGTCGTCCTTGCTAGAGTGTGACGTTATTTGTGACGTGCATGTGCGCTGGATCACGTACAACCAATAGACCCCTTTGTAGCAGACGTCACAATGACTCACTTGCAGCTGCCGCGCGCATAGTGGTTTGCAAAAATAGCGGTAGCATTGGAGGAAAGTGCAAATCCACAGAATAAGGAAAATGTTTTGTTGTGCCTCTTGGATGTTGGAATCGATGCAAAAAATATAGTTCTTATTTTTAAAAAAACCATGTTGAAACTCCTTTGAAGCTAAACGAGACGTTTCAAGACGGACTGATGACACCTGCAAGGATTAGTCTACTATTAAAGCAGGAATTTGATGTAAACAGTAAGTCTACATATATTCACATATGCAGTTCAGAGGCATACATACATACAGTTACAGCATTGAAATAATATTTAAACCTATAACATTCACATTGATAACTTTTAAACAGTCTATACAATTTTAATTTCACAATTCTGACTTTTTTCTGCTTTGCGTGTTTATTATCCCAGTTCGGACTTTATCACTCGCAATTGTAGTTTATTTCACAATTCTGAGGGAAAAAAGTCAGAATTGCGGGATAAATTGCAATTCAGAAAGACAGAATAACGGTTATCTCACACATTTTGTTTTTCTTGTAAGAAATGTGAGATATAAACTCAGATTTGGAGAAATAAAGTCAGAATTGTGAGATATTAACTCGAAATTAACTTTTTTATCTTTAATTCGTGCTTAAACAAAAACAAACAAAAAACAAGTTGTACGCGTCAAGAGACATCCGCTTTTAGCTTCTCCTGAGTATAGGCTATACACTTGAGGTGTCAATCAGGTAATATATATCTCTGGCCACTGGATGCTTTGGCCATTTCGTTCGTCATTTAACCACTGCAAGGTGCTATGGCAAACGGATCCGTAAGCTGTATCCCACTCGGTAATGTTAATTTTTTTAAATAACAGTGCTTATCGCTGGTGAAGCTGCTGTGATATGCCGACAACATTTAAAAAAATAACAAATCAAAATATTCTATAATGTTTCTAATCTTAACTACTTTGAAACCGCTTCGTCGTAACTCTCTAGTCGTACTGGTTACACTCCCGGGTTTTTCTGCAACCATGATGCGCGCGCATCCCGATGTTTACAACATTAAATAGGCCTATAGTGTGTCAGAATGGTATGTTTATTTCTCACCAAACCCAATCAATTCACGCTATCTGGATAGTGCGATTTATCTGGATAGTTTTTTTTTTTTTTTTTTTTTTCAAGCCGGAATGAAAACAAGCCGAAATGAAATAGGAGTAACGAGGCTATTTTTAATGTAAGAGTAGAAAGTACAGATAATTGCGTGAAAATGTACGGAGTAGAAGTAAAAGTCGTCTGAAAAATATTACTCCATAAAGTATAGATACCCGAATTTTCTACTTAAGTAAGTAACGAAGTTTGTACTTCGTTACTTGACACCTCTGCTCGTGATTCAGCTCATTATCGCTAATGCGGCCGCCCACGGGAGCCAGCGCTATTCGAACGCAAATTCTGAGGCAATACATGCATACATCGTCTCAATCGTGTATTTATTGTATTGAAAATTGTTTGAATAGCATCGTTAGCGATCTCTCTGGAAGCCTGTTAGTTCCTGGAATGTCACATGGCCTATTCTTCTTTAGGAGATATTTTGGACTAAATGTGCACAGAGCGCCCTCCGGATGCAAGTATGAATTGAGAACACGTATCCAGGCTCATAGTATGACAATAATTTGAATAATATTACTCCTCTGTATAGAAAATTGACATAAACTATGAGAATCCATCAATATTTCTCCAAATGTGCATGCTTTAAGCTAGAAGCCTATATGAAATGCCATTGAGGTAACATAATTGTTTTAGACACTTTGCATCACAGAAATCATTATTTTAAAGTATATAATAGTTTAAAGTATATAATATTTTCTAAGATGGCCGCATGAACGCTTTTGTTCTCTCCTGATCAGTACAAATCCTTAAATAACTCTATATCCAGGTGTTCATGTTGTCTAAATAAGTAATTAATTGTCTACTTAAGATTGTGTCTTGAACTTTTGGGAATTTTAGACCGTTTGGAGTTGCATTATGGCTGATAATACGCGTCAACGCAACAGAAGGACGCCGACGGTGAACAGTCCTCTTTAATGAATGAATTGCGTGCGCTAAGTGTTAAAATGGACAATATGCAGACCAAAATGGACAGCATGCAAGTCAAAATTGAAACACAGATGGATGTGAAAATAAACACACTCTGTGGAAGTTTGGAGAAATTAATTTCCGATGGACAAGCCGCTTTTAAAAGAGCTTGAGAAGGCGGTCAACGATATGCACAACAACTTGGATTTGGAAGTCAGTATTTTAAGTTCCAGAATGGAAAGCATTGAAACGAAAATGAACACAAAGGAGGTGCGGGGCAAGCCCTTTGATCCAGACGTCTCATTGGTTATTGTTGGGCTGCCGCAAGCAGAAGGGGAAGACGTGGAGGCCAAAGCTAAAGAGTTGTTGCGCAAGGGTCTGCGCTGTGACCCGGTGCCAAAGCTGGTGGCCGTGTAGCGCATAAGGCAGAGAGGTCGACAACCAGTGCTGGTGAAAGTGGAGCTCGAGACAGTACAGGACAAAGTGGCTGTGCTTCGTAGGAAGTCTAAGCTCAAGGATCACGACAACTACCGAAGACTGTATGTATTGTCTGTGAAATCGCAACCGGAGCGGCTCATGGATTTCAAAGGATTACTATTTGGCTGGTAATGGGAGGCTGATTAAAAGTTCCGAGAATGATGCGGAAAGAGGGCCACGGGTGTGACAGGGGAGATTACGCACAGCCTGTAAGTACTGACTTTGTTTTTGTTAATTGGAACGTAAATGGATGGACGCTAAATAACTGTAAACTTAGAGCGCATCTTCTACTTTCGCTGGAGCCAGATATAATCTCTTTAAATGAGACTCATCTATATAATTTTGTACCTGAGCTTGATGGCTTTACTTGGATTGGGCACAACCGCGCTGTGCACAAAAGAGCTGTTAAAGGCTCCGGTGGTGTGGGTGTTTTTGTTAAAAACACTATTTTGGATATTTTTTCAATGAGAACTGACAAGGCTTATGAGGGAATACTTTGTTTACGCTTTGAGCACGTTGTGTCATGATATTCGTAATCTCCTGTTATTTGTCCCCTGAAACCTCGACATGGGGTCGTAATGCGGATCTTTTCTTTGCTCATTTACTTTCATTAATATATGCGACTGATGCTGATTCCGTTTACATTTGTGGAGATTTAAATAGTCACATTGCGCACCTCAAAGATTATTGAGGAGGATGATATTCCCTCCAGAGTGGTGTTGGACACAAGCTCAAATAAACATGGGGAAATGTTTATTGAATTTCTTAAAGATTCTAAATGTTGCGTTTTGAATGAAAGAGTAACCCCAGAAAATGATCATTTACTTCTATATCTGTCAGAGGTAAAGCTGTGGTTGATTACATTGTAACGCCACATGTAGATTTAAATACCTGTGTAGAATTTAAAGTCTTCACTCCTTTGGGTCTAGTAGAAAAAAATGAGCAGCAGGTGATAAACCTGATAGATGATAGAAGTAGGCTCCCTGATCATTCTGTGCTATATTTACGTTATAAACACAAGAGGCAGGCTTTACAAAAAGCATATATTTTGGTTTGAAAAGTAAATGTCCAATGAGAAAGTTGCATGATAATTTTCTGGAGTCTGAGGTCTGCTATAAAGCTCTGAATGACATTGCAGACCAATTAGAGAATGGGGAAAAAACACAGGAAAATGTGAATCATGGCTGTGAATGGGTTTGTATGACTCTACATAGAGAAATTGATAAATATAGACCCAAACGAGGCAGAAGAGGCAATAAAGAGACATACAAAATCAAACACCCTATTGGAATAATGAACTACAGAGTATGTGGCTAAATATTCGCATGGCAGAGAAAAAATATTTACAATGCAAAGAACAGATTTTGAAAAGAGATCTATTTGTTGTATTTAAAAACCGTCAGAACGATTTTGATAAAACGTTGAGATTCTATAAAAGATGCTTCAGGAGAGGAAAAGCTCTCCAACTACAACAGCATTTGCAGAGTAACAATTCACAGCAGTTCTGGAGAGAAATTAACAAGCTTGGACCGACACAGGGGAATCTATATTTACAACAGAGCAAGTAATAAGCAGATGGGAGACAGACTATAGTAACCTGTTTGCATGTGTCATGATCACCGTCTGCTCCTGTCAGTTCCTGGACTACACTTCCCACAATCCTCCCTGTCAGTCACATGTTCACTCCACACCAATCACCTGTTGCCACATACAGCCTAGCCTGACCATTGCCTGTTTCCTGACTACGATTCTGCCTGTCCCTTGCTGTTCCTGTTTGCTCCTGATTTACCCTGCCTGTACGACCCGCTTTGTTACAGAAGACTTCGCCATCTACGATCCAGCAGCTTCCACGAGCGTTTCCAGCCTCAGCGTGGACCCAGCATGGTGTCTCGTCAACCTGCATCAAGGTAGCTGTACCCTCGAGGCACATATTCAAAAGTTTCTGGAGTTTGCTCATTTATCTGATCTGCCAGACTATGCCCTCATTGACTTCTTTAGTTATGGATTAAATGAACCATTAAAGGACTATTTACTTACCAATGGTCCCCGAGGATCGTTCATGGAATTCCTGGACTTTGCCCTGCTCACAGTTGGTTCAACTTTTACTGTGGGGGTCGCGGAGAAATGCAACATCACACTGAACCACGTAATGGCGGCCGCTACAGACAACACGCACAAAATGGCGGCTTCTACAACACCCCATCATGTCTGCGTTGATCGCCTAGATCCACGTTCTGTCTCTGCTGATCACCCAGAGCAACGTCACGTCTCCGCTGATCGCCCAGAGCAACGTTACTTCTCAGCTGATCGTCCAGTGTCACGTCACGTCTCTGGATCTGTCCAGGGGCGCAGAGGACTACGTTCCAGTGTGGCTGATCCTCCGCTGACTTCAGCTCGAGCGTCTGGCATTCCGAAGCCTCAGCTGGCCGCTTCGCTCTCAAGCCAGCCGGCCGCTTCGCACCCAAGCCAGCCGGCCACGTCGCTCTCGAGCCAGGTGGCTACTTCGCACGCAAGTTCGTCTGTTGCAACGCTCTCAAGTTCGTCTGTTGCAATGCTCTCAAGTTCGTCTGTGGCAACGCTCTCAAGTTCGTCTGTTACAACGCACTCAAGTTCGCCGGTTGCTATGGACTCATGTTCGCCGGTTGCAACGCACTCAAGCGCCCTAGACGCGATGGACAAAGTGGCTGCTTTGCCAGTGCCCACGGGCAAAAGATGGCCGCCCCTGCGGTGCTTAAGGTTGTAGGGGGCGTTCCAGCCACTGAGTCCGCTCCAGAACCCGCTCCAATCGGTGAACCATCGCCTCACCCTCGGAAGAGGAGGAGGAGGAGGAAGGCGTCTTCCTTTCTTCAAGGCTCAGACGCCCTTCAAGAAGCCGCTGTGGGCCTGGAGACCACTCCAGAGATCTCTCCTACTCCGCCCAAACTACTTGCTCTGCCTGCGCCGCCCAGGCTCCTTGCCCTGTCGGCGCCACCTGAGCTCCTTGCCCTGCCGGCGCCACCTGAGCTCCTTGCCGTTGCTTCCTGACACTCCTGACCTGCCTAGGCTGCCCGAGTCGCCTGACCAGCCGTGGCTGCCCAAGGCTCCTGACCCGCCGTGGCTGCCCGAGGCTCTTGACCCGCCGTGGCATCTGACCCTCCGTGGTTGCCCAAGTTCCTGGAACCTGCATTGGAGATCCGTTCCTCTCTACTATTAGATCTCCAATGCACCCACCCCCCCTCCCTAGCTGTTCCATCTACGCCGCGAGGACGCGCCTTCCGGGAGGGGGGGCATTATGTCACGATCAACGTCTGCTCCTGTCAGTTCCTGGACTACACTTCCCACAATCCTCCCTGTCAGTCACATGTTCACTCCACACCAATCACCTGTTGCCACATACAGCCTAGCCTGACCATTGCCTGTTTCCTGACTATGATTCTGCCTGTCCCTTGCTGTTCCTGTTTGCTCCTGATTTACCCTGCCTTTACCCTGCCTGTACGACCACGCTCACTTTTAATAAAGCTCGCAATTGGATCCCTGCCTGAGTCCCGCTTCGTTACAGCATGCAACAGCACCCATCAGTTTGATGATGAGTTCTTAGTAAATATCTGCAGATCTAAATGCTGCTTGAACATAAATGTCCATTTCTGCCCTTCACTAATGATGTCTTAAATCGTGAGATTACTGTGGAGGAGGTGCAGACTGTTATTGAAAAGACTAAACCATATAAAGCTGTTGGTGTGGATGAATTGTCTAACGAGGTCCTTAAATGTCCTAAGTTGTTAAAGACTCTGCATTGTTTATTTAAATATTGTTTTCAAAGTGGTTTTATACCATCAGTGTGGTATAAGTCTATTATCCAGCATATCCCCAAGTCTTCTCAAGCTGACCCACGAGTACCCCTGAATTACAGAGGCATTAGTCTGATAAGTACAGTTTATAAAGTGTTCTCTGGCATCCTCAACAATTGGCTTTGTGAATTTCTAAAAATGAATAAAATTTTGGTAGATGAGCAGAATGGATTCAGGAAAAACAGAGCATGCATCGACCACATCTATGTTCTGTCCTCAGTGGTGAGAGCAAGACTGCAGGAAGACAAAAGTACTTTTGTTTGTTTTGTTGATTTCAAAAAATTTTTGATTGGATAAATAGAGAACTTCTGGAATATAAGTTAATTATGTGTGGCATTGATGGTCATTTTCATAAATCCATTAAATCCCTGTACAAGGCCCCACTAGCTTGTGTGCAGGTGAGTGAGCTAAGGACAGGCTGGTTTCATACTCCATTTGGAGCGAAACAAGGAGACGTTCTCTCACCAACTCTTTTTGCAATCTATGTGAATTAGATTCATATAGATTGCAATTGCTCAAGAAATAAAGAGAGCCAACTTGGGTATAGACATTGATGATCTGAATCACAGCATATTATTGTACACTTGTTTTGGTTGCTGACGAGGAGGCAAAACTACAGAAGATGCTGGATATTATCTATAAATGGTGTAACAAATGGAGACTTGCCATTAATGGTGATAAAACACAAATAGTTCACTTTAGAAAGCCTTTTGTACATCAGAGTGATTATGAATTCTATTTTGGACAAACATTACTGATGTATTCTGTAACTTATAAGTATCTCAGTTTTGTTTTTCATGAAAATGTGAATTTTTCAGAAGGCAGACGAGTGTTATCAGAGTCTGCTGGGAGGGCACTTGGAGCTGTGGTTAATAAGATGAAGGTCTGTCCTGAGCTGAGCTTTGACATTTACTAAACTGTATGATGCAATGGTTAGATCTGTGCTGTTCTATGCTGCTGGAGTATGGGCTTTGAAGATGCTCCAGAATGTAATACGGTCCAAAGTAGAGCTATGAGATATTTTCTTGGAGTACACAGGTTTACCACTAGGGCGGCCATAGAGGGGGACATGGGCTGGGAGCCCTGTGTGTTCAAACAAAGAGTAGAAGTCCTTAGGCTATGGAACTGCCTTGTGTGTTTACCAGAGGAAAGACTCACATGAAAAGTGTTTAACTGGGATAGAACTCACAGACATCCTTGGTCCAATGAGGTCCTTGAGATCTTCTCAGTAGTAAATTTACAACAATTGTTTTTGAATAGTATTCAGTGCAAGATCACCGACATCAGACAAACATTATTTGACACTTATAAAGAACAGTGGAAATTAGAGATGCTACAGAATCCTAAATTAAGAAGTTAAGGAAACAGTTACAGTTTAAGGAAAATTTCTTTACTGAATCTTATGTCAAATATAATTTGAAAAGAAGACAGAGGTCTCTGTGTGCTCAGCTCAGAGCTGGAGTGCTGCCCCTAGAGGTGGAAGTGGGGTGCTTTAAAGGATTCCCAGAGGAGGACAGGTTATGCTCTGTATGTGATTTATGTTTGGTGGAGGATGAATTCCATTTTATGTTTTATTGCCCACTGTACAGCAATTTAAGAATTGATTTGTATAATATGATGCAACAGAAAAACCTGGATCTGTTTTGGCTGCCTGAAGGTGAAATTATGTTTTGGTTATTTGAAAATGAAATTGGCAACCTTTGTTGAGAAGGCATGGACATTAAGACAAAAGACTTTGTATCCTGAGATGAGATGATTTAGTTGGGATTATGTCAGGATGTTGTGGCTTATTGATGGACATCTTTCCTAATGACTGGATAGTGTCATATAAGCCCATGTGGGCTGGGCACCATGAGTGCATGACACTTAAATAAAAATATTCATTCATTCATTCATTCATTCATTCAATAGAATACCATTATTTTAAATTGTAAATAATATTTCACAGTATTTCTGTTTTTCTGTATGTTTGATATACATCATGACGAGCTTGAGACATGATCATAGAGGGTTTTTTCACAGCCTACCTGACTGAAAGGCCTCATTATTATGCAAGTCATTACAGCTCATTATGTGATTTGTTTGTCTTCTCAGGTGTAAATCACCCATTATTCATGATGATTCACGCCTCCATGCATACTGTGTTTCTTGACAAAAGTGTCTTACAAAACTAAATCAATATATTGTTAAATGAAGAGTAGCAGGATAATTTTACATCACCAAAGTCTTGTGAACACAGATTTTTTTTTTTTTTGGCTTTATTCAGTGACTTAAGTTTTAATTTTTTCTATAACCACGCATAAATGTTATTCCTTCAAAAACACAAACATGTACATATATGTTCCTCACATATTTGTAGCCTAGTTTATGCTGAATACAGTGTAATGACACTTTTTCCATTAAAGGTGCCGTAGAATGTCTTTTCAAAAGATATTTAAGTCTAAGGTGTCCCCTGAATGTGTCTGTGAAGTTTCAGCTCAAAATACCCCATAGATTTTTTTTTAATTAATTTTTTTAACTGCCTATTTTGGGGCATCATTAACTATGCGCGATTCAGGCTGTGCGGCCCCTTTAATCTCTCGCTCCCTGCGTGCAGTTATACAGTGCATAAACAAAGTTCACACGGCTAATATAACCCTCAAATGAATCTTTATAAGATGTTCGTCATGCATGCTGCATGGATGGATCGGATCATATGAATATAGTATTTATTTGGATGTTTACATTTGATTCTGAATGAGTTTAAAGGTGCTCCATGGCTAAAGCTAACATTACACACTGTTGGAGAGATTTATAAAGAATGAAGTTGTGTTAATGAATTATACAGACTGCAAGTGTTTAAAAATGAAAATAGCGACGGCTCTTGTCTCTGCGAATACAATAATAAACAATGGTAACTTTAACCACATTTAACAGTACATTAGCCACATGTTAACAAAACATTTAGAAAGACAATTTACAAATATCACTAAAAATATCATGATATCATGGATCATGTCAGTTATTATTGCTCCATCTGCCATTTTTTGCTGTTGTCCTTCCTTGCTTACCTAGTCTGATGACTCAGCTGTGCACAGATCCAGACGTTAATACTGGCTGCCCTTGTGTAATGCCTTGAACATGGGCTGGCATATGCAAATATTGGGGGCATACATATTAATGATCCCGACTGTTACGTAACAGTCGGTGTTATGTTGAGATTCGCCTGTTTTCCGGAGGTCTTTTAAACACATGAGATTTACATAAGAAGGAGGAAGCAATGGAGTTTGAAAACTCAATGTATGTCTTTTCCATGCACTGAACTCTTGTTATTCAACTATGCCAAGGTAAATTCAATTTTTGATTCTAGGGCACCTTTAATATGTTTATGAACAAACTGAAAAAAGCACAAATGTCAGGGCATGTCAAAACTTCTCCAGGGCCCCAAAAATCCTCAGACCCCAGAGGGTTAAAGAATAGTGTCAATGCAGGCAGATCAAAGCACTTTTGAATATCAAATGTCAAGACAAATGTCAAGTGTCCCCAACTAATTAAGCCAAAGGCGATAGCGGCAAGGAACCCAAACTCCAACAGGTGACATCAGGTGGCAAACAAGGGGCAAATAGGTGTTAAAATGGAGAAAAAACCCTTGGGAGATACCAGGCTTAGTCGGGGGGCCAGTTCTCCTCTGGTGAACAGTGCTTTGTTACGATTCAGCTTGCTATCATAAGTCCGATACGATCGCAACATTCAAAGTATTTATTTCATTTCCATCCAGTTGAGGATCGTATTCATCACGCCGGTATGGACGGTTTGTTGAGGAACTGTGCCACTGGCTGTCATGTTGATGGGGCCTTCACAATGGATGATCTAGTTGACTCGATCTATGTTGATACTTCAGGGCTGCATTGTGGTAGTGTCAAGGCGCAGGTCCTTGGTCTCACCTGGATACGGCCCGGATCCGGTTGACTACGGTAAACCTCGGGATAAACAGAAAGACTAATATTAGCGTAGATGCCATTCTTCCTCTGATGTAACGAATACATCTGGTGTTATAGGAAGTGTTCCCGGTTCCAGCTGACCTAATTTAAGCAGCCTAATGATCCTTTAACGGATTTGAAAATATAAATTGATAAAGTGTTAATGTGTATGCCAGGTTAAAGAGATGCGTTTTTAGTTTAGATTTAAACTGACAGATTGTGTCTGCTTCCCGAACAATGCTAGGAAGATTGTTCCAGAGTTTAGGTGCCAAATAGGAGAAGGATCTACCGCCTGCGGTTGATTTTGATATTCTAGGTATTATCAGCTGGCCTGAATTCTGAGATCGCAATAGATGAAGGACGAAGGACTATAATGCTTTAAGAGCTCGCTCAGGTACTGGGGAGCTAAACCTATTAGTGCTTTGTAAGTAGTTAGCAAGATTGTAAAATCTATACGATGTTTAACAGGAAGCCAATGCAGTGTTGACAGAAACTGTGCTAATATGGTCATACTTCCTAGTTCTAGTAAAGAACTCTAGCTGCTGCATTTGTACGAGTTGTAGTTTATTTATCAGGCGAGCAGAACAACCACCCAGTAAAGTGTTACAGTAATCTAGCCTGGAGGTCATGAACGCATGAACTAACTGTTCTGCATTTTTCATTGAGAGCATATGTTGTAGTTTAGATATATTTTTAAGATGGAAGATGCGGTTTTACAGATGCTAGAAACATGGCCTTCAAATGAAAGATTGGTATCAAAGCACACCCAGGTTCCTAACTGACGATGAAGACTTAACAGAGCAGCCATCAAGTGTTAGACAGTATTCTAGGTTATTATGTGAAGAAGTTTTTGGTCCAAAAATTAGAATCTCTGTTTTTTCTGAATTTAGTAGTAGGAAATTTCTGGTCATCCAATTTTTTATATCAGCTATGCATTCCGTTAATTTTGTGAATTGGAAAGTTTCGTCAGGGCGTGAAATAGAGCTGAGTATCATCAGCATAACAGTGAAAACTAACGCCATGCTTCCTAATGATATATCCCAAAGATAGCATGTACAGAGTGAAAAGCAATGGTCCTAGTACTGAGCCTTGCGGTACTCCATATTGAACTTGTGATCGATATGACATTTCTTCATTTACTACTACAAACTGATAACGGTCAGATAAGTAGAACGGTCAGAGAGAATCATTGAAGCTACAAGAGGATCTGCATACTGTAAGTGTTTCGTGTTGTTTCTAGTTGAATTTAGTGCTGTATAGTTGCTTTACTGCTTGTTTACTGAGTTCACGTGGCAAATCGCGTTTGTTCTCGTTTCGCTCTGAGTCAGTAAGGTGTGGCCAAAGCCAGCTTTAGTATATAAACAGTTGTTATTTAGCTTTCATTAGAGAGAATCATTGAAGCTACAAGAGGATCTGCATACTGTAAGTGTTTTCGTGTTGTTTCTAGTTGAATTTAGTGCTGTATAGTTTGCTTTAATGTTTACTGAGTTCCGTGCAAATCGCGTGTTCTCGTTTCACTCTGAGTCAGTAAGGCGTGGCCAAAGCCAGCTTTAGTATATAACAGTTGTTATTTAGCTTTCTTAGAGGAATCATTGAAGCTACAAGAGGATCTGCATACTGTAAGTGTTTTCGTGTTGTTTCTAGTTGAATTTAGTGCTGTATAGTTGCTTTACTGCTTGTTTACTGAGTTCACGTGGCAAATCGCGTTTGTTCTCGTTTCGCTCTGAGTCAGTAAGGTGTGGCCAAAGCCAGCTTTAGTATATAAACAGTTATTTAGCTTTCATTAGAGAGAATCATTGAAGCACAAGAGGATCTGCATACTGTAAGTGTTTTCGTGTTGTTTCTAGTTGAATTTAGTGCTGTATAGTTGCTTTACTGCTTGTTTACTGAGTTCACGTGGCAAATCGCGTTTGTTCTCGTTCGCTCTGAGTCAGTAAGGCGTGGCCTGCTGAACTAACTAACATTGTAAGAAGCTGGTATAAGTGTGTAGTGTTCCGCGGCAGCGGACGCGGCAGCCCTTGTGTGAAGCCCTCATCGTGTGAAGACCGAAGAGTGTAAAGACCAACGACTACCTGTGCGACTCCACCGAGCAACGACACCGACAAGGCACTTGAGTATTGCTCTTTTCTTTTTTTGTTCTTTCTTTCCTCTTTATACAGTGTGTTCCTGTCTGTCTGTCTTTTGACTTGTTTTAGAAATGTGCTTCCAAATTCACACTATTACTAACACTCGTAAATCGCGTCCTATACGCTGTAGGCAGCGCAACCATAACAACCTGCGTTCTTTACCCATGTCACCTAGTACGTTATTTTCTATTTCGATTGGGCTCTGGAATTGTCAGTCTGCTGTCAACAAAGCTGACTTCATCACAGCTATTGCTACTTATTCAGATCTCCATCTCATGGCTCTGACTGAGACATGGATCAACCAGAGGACACTGCCACACCAGCCCCTCTCCTCTAATTTCACTTTCTCTCACACTCCATGCCAGATTGGGAGGGGTGGTGGTACTGGTTTGCTTGTGTCCAATGAATGGAAGTTCAATCCTTTACCATCTCTCTCTGACAATGTCTCATTTGAATCACATTCAATTACCATCACCTACCCTACTAAAATCCATGTTGTAGTTGTTTACCGTCCCCCAGGTCAGCTAGGTAACTTCTTGGAGGAGTTGGATGTGTTACTCTCATCCTTCCCTGAGGATGGCACTCCTCTGCTAGTACTTGGTGATTTCAACATCCACCTAGACAAACCTCAGGCTGCTGACTTCCACACGCTGCTTGCCTCATTTGATCTCAAGCGAGTGGCCACCTCAGCTACCCACAAGTCAGGTAACCAATTGGACCTCATCTACACACGCTGTGGCTCCACTGACAATACACTGGTTACTCCACTACACACCTCAGACCACTTTCTCATTACTTTCACACTCAACCTGACCCCCAACTCAACACACACTCCACCACATGTCACTTTTCGACGAAACCTACGCTCCCTCTCACCATCTCACCTGTCCTCTTCGGTCTCATCCGCACTTCCTCCCGCTAACCAATTCTCATCATTGGACACTAACACTGCTACTGACACTCTTTGCACCACTCTAACATCTTGCTTAGATGATTTCTGCCCCCTTTTAACCAGACCAGCCCGCGCCACCCCCTCTGCCCCCTGGCTCTCTGATGTTCTCCGTGAGCATCGGTCTAGACTCAGGGCTGCAGAGAGGAAGTGGCGCAAATCTAAAAATCCTACTGACCTTAGCTTATATCAGTCACTCCTTTCTTCTTTCTCTACTAATGTCTCCAATGCTAAAACCTCTTACTATCACACTAAAATTAACAACTCAAATGACTCCAGCACACTTTTCAAAACCTTCTCTTCTCTTCTTTGCCCTCCTCCTCTCCCTTCCACATCAACTCTTACAGCTGATGACTTTGCCACTTTCTTCACACATAAAATAACAACCATCAGCAGCCAATTCTCCACACCACACACTGATAATAACATCTTAATTGAAAACACACAAACTCTCCCCTCCTTCTCCATGCTATCTGAGGCAGATGTTTCCAAACTCATCATTTCCAATCACCCCACTACCTGTCCGCTTGACCCTATCCCCACTCATCTTCTTCAGGCCATCTCCTCCTCAATTCTACCTGCACTCACTCACATAATCAATTCTTCCCTTCACACTGGAACATTTCCCACAGCTTTTAAGCAGGCTAGGATTACCCCACTGCTTAAGAAACCCACTCTGAATCCAGCACATTTAGAAAACTACAGACCAGTATCCCTTCTTCCTTTCATTTCTAAGACACTTGAGAGAGTTGTATTCAACCAACTGTCTACTTATCTCACACAGAACAACCTCCTTGACAACCACCAGTCTGGCTTCAAGAGTGGCCACTCAACTGAGACTGCCCTGCTCTCAGTCACTGAAGCCCTGAGACTGGCACGAGCATCTTCAAAATCATCAGTACTCATCTTGCTGGATCTGTCTGCTGCTTTTGACACAGTGAACCACCAGATCCTCCTGTCAACACTCATGTCGAAGGGCATCTCGGGAACCGCACTCCAGTGGTTCGAGTCTTACCTCTCAGGTAGGTCCTTCAGGGTATCTTGGAGAGGTGAGGTGTCCAAGTCACATCATCTTGCTACTGGGGTACCTCAGGGCTCTGTGCTTGGACCACTTCTCTTCTCCATCTACACATCATCACTAGGATCGGTCATTCAGGATCATGGTTTCTCCTATCACTGTTACGCTGATGACACACAACTCTACCTCTCATTCCAACCAGATGATCCGACGGTTGCTGGTCGCATTGCAGCCTGCCTGACAGCCATTTCTGCCTGGATGAAGGACCACCACCTTCAACTCAACCTTGCAAAAACAGAACTGCTTGTGATTGGTGCCAACCCAACACTTCATCACAACCTTTCAGTTCAGCTTGGGTCTTCAACCATCACTCCTTCCAGGACAGCCAGAAACCTTGGAGTGGTGATGGATGATTGTCTAACCTTCACAGATCATGTTGCAACAAACCCGGTCCTGCAGATTTGCCTTGTACAACATCAGGAAGATTAGACCCTTCCTATCGGAACATTCCACACAAATTCTTGTCCAAGCTCTAGTTCTATCCAGACTGGACTACTGTAATGCTCTCTTGGCTGGCCTTCCAGCATGCACTATCAAGCCTCTGCAACTGATCCAGAATGCTGCAGCAAGACTGGTCTTCAACGAACCGAAGAGAGCGCACGTCACTCCTCTCTTCGTCAGTCTGCACTGGCTGCCAGTAGCTGCTCGCATCCAATTCAAGGCTCTGATGTTTGCTACAGAACGACCACTGGCTCTGCACCGCTATACCTTAACTCGCTACTTCAGACTTACATGCCCTCCAGAAGCTTGCGTTCTGCAAGTGAACGGTGTCTTGTGGTGCCATTACATAGGGGCACAAAATCACTCTCACGGACCTTCTCCGGGTCTGTTCCTGGTTGGTGGAATGACCTGCCACGCTCTATCCGAGCAGCTGAGTCTCTAGCCATTTTCAAAAAAAATGCTAAAGACGTATCTTTTTCATCAGCACTTGACCCAGTGATAGTAGCACTTGCCTTGACTAATATTCTTCTATCTGTGTTTTATATAAAAAAAAAAAAAATAAAAAATAAATTTTGCAATGAGCACTTTACTGACATAACTGTGACTTCACACAGCACTTGCAAATTGTTGTTCTCATGTTGATTTGATTGATTCTACTACTCTCATTTGTAAGTCGCTTTGGATAAAAGCGTCTGCTAAATGACTAAATGTAAATGTAAATGTAAGTATGATTTGAACCATGACAATGCAATTCCACTAATGCCAACATAATTTTTCAGTATATTTAAAAGAATATTGTGATCAATAGTGTCAAATGCAGCACTAAGATCCAGTAACACTGATAGAGAGATACAACCATGATCTGATGATAAGAGCAAATCATTAGTAACTCTAATGAGAGCAGTCTCAGTACTATGGTACGGTCTAAATCCTGACTGGAAATCCTCACAGATACTATTTCTTTCTAAAAAAGGAACATAGTTGTGATGAAACTGCCTTTTCTAGTATTTTTGACACAAAAGTGAGATTTGAGATCAGCCTGTAATTGACTAATTCTCTAGGATCAAGTTGTGTTTTTTTAATAAGAGGTTTAATTATAGCCAGCTTAAAAGTTTTTGGTACATATCCTAGTAATAAAGATGAATTGACGATATTAAGAAGAGGATCTATGACCTCTGGAAGCATCTCTTTCAAGTAGAGAAGGAACAGGAGAGAAAATGATCAGCGCGAGCGCTGATTGTAACGACAACAGCTGAGCCTAAGTGGCAATAAAGATAAAGATAAAGAAACAGAGAGAAAATCAAACCTGACTCATGACAGTACCCCTCCCCCGAGGGGCGCCCCTTGGCGCTCCCGAGGAAGAAGACTGGCAAGAGCAAAGGAAGTCCTCGATAAGTGAGCGGTCTAGGATGTCCCAGGCTGGAATCCAGCTTCTCTCCTCGGGACCGTAACCCTCCCAATTGACTAGATACTGATGTCCAGGCCCCAGCGGCGCACATCCAGCAGTCTCCTAACCCTGTAAAGAGGAGAACCTTCGACAATAACAGGACAATGGGTGGGTCAGGAGGGGGCACGAATAACCGGCTTAATGCACGCTACGTGGAAAACAGGATGAACGCATCGCAGATAGAGAGGTAATTTGAGTTCGATGGCTACAGGACTGAGAACCTTGACGATGGGAAAAGGACCAATAAAGCATGGTGCCAGTTTATGAGAAGTACATTGCAGGGGTAAATCACGGGTGGAAAGCCACACTTTCTGACCACAAACGTATCTGGGTGCTTTGACGCAATGTCGATTAGTGGCGCGACATGTGCGCTCTCTGTTCTGGCACAGCGTGGTTCTCACTCCTCTCCAGGTGCGCCGGCAACACTGCATAAAAGCTTGAACCGAGGGAACGGACGCCTCTGTCTCCTGGGAAGAGAACAGAGGTGGCTGGTACCCGAGACAGCACTGAAATGGAGATAACCCGGTGGACGACGAGGGAAGCGAATTATGGACGTACTCAACCCATGGCAGTTGCTCACTCCAAGATGAGGGGTTGCGGAAAGTATGAAGCATGCGACCTAGAATGTGGTTAGTGCGTTCGGCCTGACCATTAGTTTGAGGATGGAATCCTGACGATAAACTGGCAGATGCGCCAATCTGCCGGCAGAACTCTCTCCAGAATTGTGACGCAAATTGGGGACCTCTGTCAGACACAATATCAGAAGGGGAGCCCATGAAGTCTGAACACGTGTTCAAACATACCTTGCTGTCTCCTTAGCGGAGGGAAGTTTACTGAGAGGAATGAAGTGGCAGCTTAAGAGAAACGGTCGACAATAGTCAAAATAATGGTGTTATTGGCGGACAAGGGAAGCCCTGTAACAAAGTCCACAGCAATATGGACCACGGACGAGACGGAATCAGAAGCGGCCTGAGAAGACCAGCGGGTGGAAAACTATTCAACTTGGTCTGGGCGCAAATGGCACAAGATGCAACGAACCGGTGAACATCGCGAGCCCTCGTGGGCCACCAAAATCTTTAAATTATAGCTGCAAGTGTGCCCCTCAGCCCAGGATGGATGACCAATTTTGAAGAATGTCCCAAACGAAGAACAGCAGGATGAACGGACTTAGGAACGAATAATAGACCCTGGGGACACAGCTGCGGAACAGAGACATGAGTGAGTGCTGCCTTTACCTCTCTCTCGATTCCCCAGATAATGCCCCCGACCACACAACTGCTTGGCAAGATCGTCACCGTGGTGGAGGCACTCTCTGAGGAACCAAACTGGTGAGAGAGAGCATCAGGATTCATGTTCTCGCACCGGGTCTAAAAGAATATAAAAATCATCACGGGGAGATCCGTGATGAAGTCTACTCCCAGGTGTGACCACAGTTGCTCAGGAACGGGCAGAGGAGTGAGCTTGCCGGCTGGCAGATGACGAGGGCTCTTGGAGATGGCGCACTCCCTGCAGCCCTGCACGTACCTTCTGACATCCCTGGCCATGTTGGGCCACCAGAAGCACTCCTTAAGCAGCGAGAGGGTCTCATTGATCCCCAGGTGGCCAGTGCCAAGTGATGAGTGAGCTGAGTGCACAAGTGGGGTGCGACGTGTCCGGGTGACGTACTGAAGGCCCTGGGGACAACCCGGCGGAGTGTAGGAGGAGGCATTGGAGGAGGGTAGAGTCTCTTCAGACCACTGGATAGGGCTCACAAAGATGGACTTTGGGAGGATGGTTTCAGGAGATTCATTCTTTTCCTCAGGAGCATGGAGACAGGATAAGGCATCAGCTTTAATGTTCTTGGAGCCAGGGCGATAGGAGATAGTAAAATCAAATCTGGAGAAGAACATGGCCCAGCGGGCTTGACAAGGATTGAGTCTTTTGGCAGCTTTAAGGTATTCCAAGTTTTTATGGTCGGTGAGTACTTGAAACGGATGGTTGGCTCCCTCCAACCAATGACTCCATTCCTCCAGAGAAAGCTTGACGGCCAGGAGCTCACGGTCACCGATGTCGTAATTGACCTCCGCCAGGTTGAGTTTGCGGGAGAAGAAGGCGCATGGATGGAGTCTACTTGGATTCCCCTGCTGCTGTGAGAGTACCGCTCCCACTCCTGTGGTGGCTGCGTCCACCTCAACGACAAAGGGCAGGTCAGGGTCCGGGTGGACGAGGAGGGGAGCGGTGGTGAAGGCTTTCTTGAGTGCTTCGAAGGCGTTGGTGGCATCTTGGTGGTTAGTGGATGGACGATGGAACTGTAGTTTTTAATGAAGCGACGGTAGAAATTGGCAAAGCCTAGGAAGCATTGGAGTTCTTTGATGGTTGTGGGAGCAGGCCAGGACTTGATGGCTTCAACCTTCCCCTCGTCCATCCGGATGCCACTGTGATCAATGAAGTATCCCAGGAAGTGGACTGAGGGTTGGTGAAAGGAGCACTTTTCTGCCTTGAGGAATAGATGGAATTGCCGTAAGCGTTGGAGGACCTCCGCAACGTGGTGGCGATGTTCGGCCAGGCTCCGGGAGTATATCAGGATGTCATCTATGTACACCAGTACAAACTTGTGGAGGAACTCCCGGAGCACCTCATGAATGAAATCCTGGAATACGGAGGGGATGTTGACAAGTCCATAGGGCATGACCAAATATTCATAATGGCCGGTGGGCGTGACGAAGGCGCTCTTCCACTCGTCCCCCTCGCATATCCGGATGAGGTTGTACGCGCTGCGGAGGTCCAGCTTAGTGAACACAGTGGCACCACGGAGATGTTCCAGGGCCGCTGGGACGAGGGGAAGTGGATACCGGAACTTCACTGTAATCTTGTTTAAGGAACGATAATCTATGCAGGGCCGCAAGCCTCCGTCCTTTTTTGCCACGAAGAAGAAACTTGAAGCAGCAGGGGAAGTAGACGGGCGTATATATCCTTGGTTAAGGGACTCTTCGATGTATTCTTCCATGGCCTTCTCCTCCGGCACTGACAGGGGGTAGATCCTCCCCCTAGGCACTGGCTCACCCGGTAACAGATCTATGGCACAGTCCCATGGCCGGTGTGGAGGTAGCTTGGAGGCTCGTTGCGGGCAGAAGACGTCACTGAAGGGGGCGTAACAGGATGGAATGTCGGTGGAGCATTTCTCTATGGGGCTTTCAATGGAAGTAGTGAAGACGGAGATCTTCTTGGAACGTGGAGACTTGGGAACTGGAAACTCGGAGAAACAATTGGAGAAGCAGTGTTCGTCCCACTTCAGGATCTGGCCCGTGCGCCAGGAGATGGTGGGGCTGTGTTGTTCGAGCCACGGGCACTCTAGAACCACGTCAGCGGTGGAATCCTCCAGAACCAGCAAATGGATGTCCTCAACGTGTAGGATACCTACACGGAGCTGAAGGGGTCCCACACAACGGCTGATCCTCTTACGGCTCAGGGGTTTGCCCGTAATGGAATGGACTTTGTAGATTGTCGGAGAGGGCGAGGTTTTGAGCTTGAGTTGTCGACAGAGGGAGCCTGAGATGAAGTTTCCTGCTGACGCTGAATCGAGGAGCGCCACCACTGGAACAGATACATCAACAGCAGTAAGGTTTACAATAGTAGTGAGTGGTTTCATCTTCTTAATGGAGGGAATGATGGCACTCACCATGGGTCGAGGAGGACGAATTGGGCATGCAGAGATTGCATGTCCAGGAGAGCCACAGTATAGACATAGATTCAGGGTCAGCCTTCTTTGACGTTCAGAGGGTGATAGACGGGAATTATCCACTTGTATGGGCTTGCTGGCTGGTTCTGAGGAGCTGACGGGTTCGGATCGGCAGAAAAAGATGTTGGCAAGTGGCTGGCCCTGGTGCTCATCGAGACACAAATGCATACGAGTGCCTACGCGGATTGGGAGTTGGATGAAGCGTTCGAGGCCGATGGAATCCTCGTATGCAGCGAGATGCAACCGCACTCTGGGTTCCAACCCCTGACAAAAGGAGGTGATGAGAGCTTGTTCATTCCATCCACTGCTAGCAGCTAGCATCCTGAACTGCAAGGCATAATCAGTCACAGATTTTGATCCTTGTTTTAGATTATAGAGTTTCTCACCAATAGATGAATCAGCCAGGGGTGTTCCAAAGACTTCACAGAAGTGGGTGACAAAGGAGGAGTATGATTTGACCACGGAGCCTTTCTGGGTCCAGAGAGAGTCGGCCCACTGGAGAGCTTTGCCTTGCAGTTCGGAGATTATGAACTCTATTTTAGCCGTATCGGTGGGGTAGAGATGCGGTTGCATCTCCAGGACCAACTCACATTGCAGGAGGAAACCGCTGCAGTCCTCCGCCGATCCAGAGTAGGGCGCCGGTTTGGCCATGGGACTGGCGTGCATCGCCGGTGGAGGAGTGGAAGAAGTGGATGTGGAAGCGGCAGCAGGTGAGGGTGACGGTGACGGTGGTTGTGGGGTGAGTGCTCGGCGCAAAGCGTCAACGAGCTCTTGAAATGGATCCTGTGAACTCATGCTGATATCCAGTTGGTAGGGTCCGGTCTTCTGTTACAACAGAGACGGCTCGGAGGCAGATGTAAAAGCAAGTACAGTGTTTTTATTGATATCAGCAGAGAATACGGTGAGTATATGGCAATTACTGAAACTTGGAATGTTGATTGTAGGATGAGTTTGGAAGAACACGCTGGAGACTGGGAACACTCACACACAGTTGGAGAAGCACACGAGGAATACTGGAGACACTGGAGACGTTGGAAACAGGTAAGTAGCAGGTTGGAGTCCTTGAGGTAAGTACACATGGAGTTGTGGTATGAACGAGACCGGACAGTGACTGTGTGTGAGTGTGGGGTTTTTAAGGTGGAGGTGATTGCTGTGCTGATGATGTGCAGGTGGCGGTGATTAGTACTCTGGTGATTGAGTGCGTGGGTATTGGAGGGAGGTGGAACCTGACGTGTCTGTGACACTTTGGTATTGTGTGTGAAAAAAACACTTTGTCAAAAAGTGAATTGGACTGTATAGCCTTTACTTCTCTGTTGGCAAGGCACTTGATTTTGATTAATTGGAAGATGTGTTACAATTCTTGGGTTTGGAAAAACATCTTACATTTAAGGAGCTCCGTGTACAAGTTCACTGTCATGTAGTGTCCTTTCATAAATTATCTCCAAAACCAATTATAACTGTAAGTGGACGAACTGATGCTGATGTCAGGTTTTGCTGATTTACTGATGTGATTCTCTCTTCTTTTTTTTTCTTCTTTTTTTGTACACATGTTGTAAAAGCACAATATCTGTATGCAGGCTGTGTTGTTGTTGTTTGTGTTGATATGGGAATAGTATGTGATTGTTGTGTAAATACAAAAATGAGATAAAAAAAGTAGGAAAAGGGGTGAAATGGAAATGTGTCCAGACCAATGACCCGTGAGAATTGAGTTTAGGCACCGCAGAGGCAGCGATACCATTACCCAGAATGCATTACAGTTCTCTAGAGTCTCTAAGCTGAGACTTCAGGCAAAATAAATGTGGAAGCGATAGTAGGCCTATGTTGTCCCCCTTAATACAGATATACCATATGTGTTTTAGTGTTTGGCTTCCTTACTAAAGGACCCAGATATTTGTTCCACACAGCAATCGTGAATAGCTGATTTGTTGTCAAATGTTTACAGATGCTACGTTTTAATTTACTAACTGAGACTATGAAACATTGCCTTTTTCAGGCTATGGTACAGTATGTTCATGAATGTATCAGTGTTGTAATCTGTATTAGCACTGAGGTTTCAACTTCACACCCCCATCTGTCACCTTCTCCAGCATCTCTTCTGTCCATCTGTTGGTTTCTGTAAAGGTCCTCTTTATCTCTCATCACCTCTGCCATGTTATCTGCACTCTCAATTATGTCAGAAAATCTGACCTTTTATACAAATCAATGTCACAATAAGGTCCCATTTGATATGATACGATATGATGTTGATATGAAGTCGCAATTGCGTGTTACAAAGCCAAATTGTGAGATATACTCCCAATTATGAGAAGTCATATCTCACAATTCTGACTTTATCTCACAGTTCTGAGTTATATTTCACAATTCTGACTCTTCTGCATATCTGCAATTGTGAGTTTATAACGCGCAACTGTGAGTTTATAATGCACAGTTGTGAGTTTATATCTCACAATTCTTACTTTATAACTCACATTGCGAGTTTATATCACGCAATTCTGAGAAAAAGGCAGAATTTCCTTTTCTATTTTTTATTCAGTAGCTAATTAGCTTAGTAGTAAACAAGCTTCCATATTTAATCCATTAGCTAACATGAACTAACAATAGATTTTTTAAAAAAGCATTTATTAATCTTAATGTTAGTAAAAATCTCATTATTCATATTAGATCACAGTGCATTAACAATTGTTCACAAATACAACTTTGGAATTTAAAATTGTATTAGTAAATGTTGAAATTACCATTGACTAATACTAATAAATTTGTAGAAGTATTGTGAATAAATTAAATTTAAATTAAGCATTATGATCCAAAACACTTTGTGGGTAGAAATTCAATATTGATAAGACCTGGAAGTAGTGAAGATGAAATTAAAATATAATCAATTCTTGAGAATGATTTGTGATTTGGGGAAAATAGGTATAATCCTTAGCTGTTGGATATATATTGCCAAGCATTACACACATCTAAATATATATTTTAATTTCATCTTCACTACTTCCAGGTCTTATCAATATTGAATTTCTACCGCAAAGTGTTTCAGATCATAATGCTGTATTAGCACATTTTCAGATAAATACATCCTGTAAACCATCCAGATGGAGATTTAATATTTAATTAAGACTTTCTTACACAACTGAGAGCATGACTGATTGAATTATCAGTTTGAACCAGGACTCAGTTTCCAATCAAGAAATGTTATGGGCATCCATCAAAGGTTTTTTAAGGAACAATTCTATCTCCTTCCTCCACTAGACTTAAAAAGAACAATCTTGAACAACTATCAGTTTTAGAGAGAAGATGTGGGGAACTAGAAAGGGAATTAGGGCATCAATTTTCCAATGACACTCAACAAAATTAAATGTTGAAAGGGCTGCTCTTAATGATCTACTTCAAAGAAGAGCAGAATATTTAATGCACATTACAAAACATAAATATTACATAGATGGAAGCAGACCAAGCCGAAACTTTGCGCTTACCTTGAAAAAACATGAGCGACGTTTTAACATCTGGCAATCAAAGTTCAAAAAGTGGTCTCACCTCACAAATTCTGGCTAGCTGCCATGACTGCTGCAAAGAAACTACTTGTTCAACGTTGGAAAACCACTTCATGACATTTCCTCTAAGCATTGGCTGCATTCTTTACTGAAGATACTATATCTGGAACTGTCATCTGCACGGACTAATCACGCTAAACCTGTATCTTTGTCTAGGTGGAAGAATTGGATATCTACAGAATTTTAGATACTTAATCTGCAGCTACTGCTTCTGCTGTTATAATCATTGTTACTATTTTATATATTTTTTATTTATTTACTTATTTTTTTTATTATTATTATTTATTTAAAATTCCATTTTATTTATATAAATATATGTGTGTATGTCGGTCTGTCTTGTTTCTATCTTGTATTATGTTTATCCGTCCAAGTCCTGAGTGCATCGGGTTGGGTGACAGAATGGGGGAGGGTATAGGGGTAATAGTGGTCTAATAAGTTTTCTTTCTAGTATTGCAAAATGTTCTGTATGCTTTCTCAAAAATTAAAAAACAGCCTCAATTCTTCTGGGAAGGCTTTCCACAAGGTATAGGAGTGTGTTTATGGGAATTTTTGACCATTCTTCTAGAAGCGTATTTGTGAGGTCAGGCAGTGATGTTGGCGAGAAGGCCTGGCTCACAGTCTCCGCTCTAATTCATCCCAAAGGTGTTCTTCCAGGTTGAGGTCAGGACTCTGTGCAGCCAGTCAAGTTCCTCCACACCAAACTTGCTTTGGACCTTGCTTTGTGCACTGGTGCACAGTCATGTTGCAACAGGAAGGGGCCATCCCCAATCTGTTCCCACAAATTTGGGAGCATGAAATTGTCCAAAATGTATTGGTTTGCTGAGGCATTAAGAGTTCCTTTCACTGGAACTAAGGGGTCAAGCAAAAACCCTGAAAAAAAAAAACCCACACCATAATCCCCCCTCCACCAAACTTTACACTTGGCACAATGCAGTCAGGCAACCTATCACAGTACCACGCTTGAATTCACTGAGCTCCTGAGAGCGACCCATTCTTTCACAAATGTTTGTAGAAGCAGTCTGCATGCTTAAGTGCTTGATTTTATACACCTGTGGCCATGGAGGTGATTGGAACCCCTGAATTCAATGATTTGGAGGGGTGTCCCAATACTTTTGGCAATATAGTGTGGCATTGTACTTGTCAATCAATAGAGCACAATACGAATATTATGCAGCAATAATGTGTGAGAAGAAACAATGAGATTCAAAAAGCTGCCAAAAAGATTGAATAAAATCATGTTTAATACAGCTACTGTACATTGTCCATCAACAAAATCAAAAACAAAGTCTATCCAAATTGTTATATTCATTTGTACAATGAAACAAATGATAGTGTGGCTGTCAGGTGCTGATGCTCTGTGACTGTTACTGATGTTAAAGGAATATTTATCTTGACTTTCATCCTTTGAAAAAGTACTGTGTTCTGATTCCCATGTGTAAACCCACGTGTTTAATAACAAGGCATAGAAGACTTGTATTTGTAAAATATTTCGTCTTTAAAACACTAGGTAAGATTATAGTTTAATAAAAATAGAAAAATCAATAAGAGAAAATAATGTAATTCAGTCACTAGATTATGTACAAGAGGCACAGCCAGTACGTAAAACACCCATTTGAAGAAATAATAATGGTAAACAGCGACCACTGCAGCTTAACATGCTGTATGATAAATTAACATTTGATTGATTGATTGATCTCTGCTCTTGCACCTGTAGTAGTTCAGAATTGCATACTACATACTTATGGTTTCTGCAGTATGTGGCTCTATAGTGGTTGGTCACATGGCAATTACGGCTCAAACTACAAGGCCATAACTGAAAGCACATGAGCAAAGATGGCATCATGCATGTTGTGTACTTACAGGCCTGCATGCGCTGGCTGAGCCATTGAGATGAATGGGAATGCTCATGGAAAACAGGTGTTACAGGTATTATAAAATTAATTGGAATAGAGCTCTAAGCAACATTTTAACACAAAATGGGATTACAAATAGTAAGTGTTTTTCAATTAAGGCAAGATACTACAGGCAAAACCTGTGGTTTTCTAGGCACTGGTCAATTTTAACACAATCTCATGGCAATTTGTAACCATTTTACGTATTGGCAAATTGGTGGCTAATTTGTATGATTCGTACAATCTCATGTTTTGTACGATCTACTTACACCCCAGTGGTGACTGGGTTTAAGGTTTGGGTTAAAGGAGTATCTTCATGCTTACTTTTTAAAAAAATCGAAGTTTTCGTATGATTCACATCGTACAAATTCATATGAAATCACCACCTTGTAAAATAGTTACGTTTTCCTGTGAGATTTTGGGCTATTTTGTTTCCATAACTTGTCATCTTCAGATAAGTAAAAAGAACATCCAAAATATACATTTAAGGATTTATTTTTGTTATACTTTATTTATTTGTGCCTTTAGATTTAATTACAAGACATTTCGTAAGATCTCCATTTCCGTTGCACTGCATGCACCAAACTTTGAGAATAAGAACCATTCAGAATGGTTTGTTCATATAATTTCATTATATGAATCATTTTTTTGAA